>JBANCZ010002292.1:0-16402 GCA_037040025.1 Sphaerogastrella javana | reverse complement strand
CGCCTGAACGCGTCATAAAAATTCGGAGCGAAAATTTTGCGCCTTCGTTTGGCTTCCTTTTGGCATATTTTTTATGGTGGCATAAAAAATCCGCAGCAGAAATGGAAAATGAGAAAATTCTCTGCTCGCTCGGCAGCTGTTGATGTGTGAAAATTTAGCAGTAAACAACAACAACAACAACAACAACAGCAACAGCAACAACAGCAACAATAATAACAACAACAAGCAAACGTATATTAGAAAATTTTAGATATACATATATATATATTTATATTTATATTTATGTTTGTTTTTTATTTGCATTGTGTTTTGTGATTTGCTTTCTTGGCCATCTCCTGTTTCAATTTATAAAATTAAAGCCACTATAACTTGTTAAGAATTATATGGTAATTATAATCCTCATCTCACGCCTCCCCTCCCTCCCAAACAGATGGCCGCCAATGTCAATCAAAGCCCCAAAATAGGCAGAAATTATGAAAGTCGATGAGACACGCATGTGGAAGTTGAAAGCCCACATCAAGGTCGCTGCAAACTCAAGTCCAAATTGAAATCGCTTAATGAAGCTCCCATCTATATACATAAAGGGTGTCCCAAAATTAAACCAAGATTTAAATGAAATAGAAAACACAGTTTTTAGTTGTTGGATTATATTAAATCATAAAATGATGTAGACCTGTGATTTTGAATAACCCCATAAATAAAAAATAATTAATAGATCTAATAGTGTCAAATCAGATGATCAAAGTTGACAAAGTATATATTGCATGAGTTTATCGAATTTCAACCTCCAGGCATTCATGATTGTTATAATATAGTTCAATAATGAAGACACTTTGTATGTTACCATTCATTTTTACTAATATTACTCCGTCAATTCTAAATTAAAAGAGGCAAATTCAAATCTTGTAATAATTTTGAGACACCCTATACATATATACATGGACATATATGTTTGTTTTAGTGTACGTATATAGCATTCATGTGCACAGCCACATAAATTGATTTTTCTCACACTCAGTTTTTCCAGCAGCGCAAAAATAAATATATTTGTTTATGCCGCGCCTGATTACTTTATGTATCCCCTCCACCAACCGACCCAGCCAATCTTTACAGCGACCATACAGCTAATGAGGCCACTCCTCCTACACAAGAAAGGCCACATATAGTTCATATATACATTCGAGGTGCTGCCTACCTTAGCCACAGTCCCAGCTACAACCACAGCCACAGCCACAGCCACAGCCGCAGTAGTTGTGGTTATTATTGAGTATGGTAACTTGGCCACTTCTGCTCTGCTATGGCCTGCTCTGGAATTTGTCTATTTTTGTTCACTTGATTTGACTACTTTGCAAATTCGACTTTTTCTCCGATTTTTATGCGCTCAACACTTGCTGTGTATTGTGTTTGGGATGTCTATTTCCATAGGGATATGCTGTTCGCGTTAATACCCTGCAATGAATTTAATTATCAAATAATCTTTTTGTTTAAAAACAATGCAAAATACAATTCTTTATTCAATGGTAACCTGAAAGACCTTAATCCTAACAACGGAATTCACTATTTTCTTTGTAGCTATTAAACTAATGTACTAATTCAGGGTATATTTTAGTTAATTAAGAGTGGCCATGTTGTTTTAAATGTAGTGCACAATTTTGCTTCTTGGTTGTATAGGTTAGTGTGGTAATTATTGTTTAGAGGTGTGTGATTTTATTTCTTTTATTAAAGTTGATTTGGAATTTGAATTGAGATTCCGTTTTGAATTTGTTTAGTGTGTTCCGGGTGCTTCATCTGCCACCGTTCGTATCGCGTGTTTCCATTGTGTTTAGCGCTTAATGTGGTGTCATTGGTGCCAGGTTTGCAAGTAGGTCTAATTGTAGCTGCATATTTTTCGAGTTCCCATTTGAGGATACCCTAAAATGTAAATCAGGTGTATCAACACGTACGTGCAGACTCTCTATCAAGTACGATTTCTCAAGTGCGTAAGTCGTTGCCATATGTTGAGATCAATTTGTCATTATTGCTTTAAAAAAATAGTGCACAAATAATATACAAAGGTCGTCCAATGGTGCGATACGACCCACTAGGGTAGTTGAATAATTCCGTGATTTTGTTTTGTAGAGTGAATACTTTTGGAATTGTTTGAACAGGAAGATAGAGTAGGGTGCTGGGCTATGGCGCCAGATCTTAAACGATTCCATAAGTACAGCTGTCATATTAATGCCTGCTATAGGGCAGTAAAATATTTAGCAATTGTCAATTTCACGTTTTACATAACTGCCGTGCCCCTGTGGGAAGCAAAATCAATGTTGGTGGCATTTGTAAAATGTCTGCAGCGATTTTCGAATCTTTTGTCGTTTTTTACGTTTCCTTTTTGCGTTTTTGTGAAGAACTGCGGAAACTGTCAATGACAGATACAGACTAGGCGCCGGCAAGCGAAATTCCAACTTATTACTTCCTGACAGCTGTCAAAAAATATGCAAACACCCACCAACAACAACAACAACAACAACAACAACAACAATAACAACGACGACGACCAAACACATCAACAACAACAACAGAAACAGAAAATATGCAAAACTATGCGTCGAATTGTGCGCAGAATTATGTAAATCAAAGCGATTTGTAGTAGTAACAAAAAAGGAGTGAAAAAAAAAATTTACAGCGCCATAGATGGGATATATTCAAAATGTCAGAGGCACACATGAGTCGGGAATGGCAAAGTAAGATAAAGAGAAAAACAGGGCAAGAGATAGAGAGAGAGAGAGAGAAAATGATAGGAAGGACTGGATGAGATGGAGCGAGACATGGCTGTCGACAGAGATTCTCGGAAGGAAGACGTAGGAAAACGTTAGGAAAATTACACATAAACAGCAGGAGGTCGTAAGTAGACCCTGTGCTTAAACGACTTAAACGTGTCTATTGGGCTTATTCAATAGCCAACAATATATTTGGTAGGCAGACTAAAAAATATGCATACGTCTGTTCTTGATTGGAAACACAAGAAAATGCCTCGATCCGGAGAGCTCAAAGAACTAAAGCATTTATATGTTGGACGATTATGTTATACTCCTACTTTATGAACTTCCTTCTGATATCGATCAAGAATTTCTTATCAAAATCTTGCGAGTGGGTCAATATAGAAAGTGAGTAATATGTACGCACTTATTGTATAATATTCTCTAGAAGGTCAATCAACGACATCGATAATTATAATTAATTATTATTATTGCTTGACCTATTTTCTTGATTCTGTATTCAGTGGATTGTGCAATTGCTTCTAATTTGTAACTGTTACGTTCAGAATGTCCTTGCAGTCAGGCGCCATCTCTACTGTTCAGTTCTATTTTTCTCGACTAGAACAATTTTTGCAACACAAAAAAAGGGAGTGTGAGCATTGAGAGCGAATGTTCGAACTCGAAGAAGATACCCTTAAGGCCACACATTCAACCTGGTTGACTCGGCTCAGGGTCGGATTCGAGTTGAAAAGGCACCGGTAATAATGAGACAGAGAACAACCGCAAATGAGCTATGCTCAAGCAGGCAATACCCTCTGGCTCAATGACAAATTAGCACCAAAAATTTTCTAAGGCTCAAAACGGTTGAAACGAGTAGGGAACTACAATCTGTAGATCGACTGACGTAGAATTGAAACTGAACTGAGCACCCCGAAATAAAAGTGAGTTTAGTCCAACTGTCCTATGACCTGCTATAGCTATTGCAGCTGAGCACTGAATGCTACTTGCTCTATACTCTATCTGTAGTGGCAGTTGCATTTGTCGAATGGGTTTGTTAATGTCTCTTTTGTCAGTGTGGCATTAGCTAAAGAATAGAATTTTTCACCCAGAACTCGTATCGTATTATCGTGTGTGCTATGCCCCATTAGCATTTCAATATTTTCCGTTCCATCTTTTCTTCGCTCTCATACAGATTGTTTAGGGTATTTAGGGTAAGACATTCATAGGAAAGGATAGAAAAAATTGTGAATGTTCATATAACAACGTCGGCGAAGGCTTCTACGTGGGAAGCACCATGTTCTTGTTGTGTATTCGGAATTTGATTACGTATTCGAAAATAGTAGAGAATTAGTGTTTGGTAATTCTGAACTGTTTTCTATTGCTATGCTAGGACAGAAAGAGTTACATGGGAAAGATTTCGGAATTAAGAATTAAGAATGATCTACGTAAGTATAGCTAAAAAAAAAAAGAAAAATTTATAATGCACAATCTCTGCGGTATTAGTCACCACAGGATGGGCGAGCGTTCAAAATATGCATTTTTTTATGACTTGTACACAATGTCTGAACTCTTGGCTCTCTGCCTGAACGACTGACTGATGATCGTTTACAGTAATTGCAGTAGCAATTGCTATGAAGTCTCCCACTCTTGTGCCACCCCAAAAAGTGGTGCCAACAAGCCCAAAATAGAAGAGAGAAGGGTGGGCACGCAAAACTCATAAAAATATGCGAATGTTTTGCCTTTTTTATTGTCGAACATTAAATTTATTATTTTTTATAGAATGTTTCACAACTGAATGCAAATTTGTTTTAACGCTCTCAACAACAGTACTCTTACACTGAGTTATTTCTTTGGAGGGTTTTTTTTACGAGCGACGAGAATTTCATATTTTATTGCATTAAGCGTCGTACTCCCTTGTCACCGCAGCACAGTAAAGCTGCAACTGAAACTGAGCCTGAGCCTGAAAAACTCAGACTAAAACTATAACTGTAACATTAAAATAGTTCTAACCAGATGCCCATAAAAATTTTGTACTCTTGGTTTTTCTAGAAGCTGTAAAAACTAAACGTAATGCACTACGAATATGTTTTAATGGCATTTTTGTTGAACTCGAACTCAACATTTAAAGCATAATTTTGGTTTCTGCTTGCTGTGATCTATGGTGAGAAAGTTGAATGAGATGCTCTCTGTGGGTCGAAAAAAAAAAGATATTCGTTCGTTTTAATATTATTTAAAATTTGTTTCCAGAAAGTGATTTCATTAAATGAAATTGACATTTAGTAGAGAATATAAGCAATAGATATACGTTTTTTGTAGATGTTCACTGGAATATTCATTGAAATTTTTAAGGATAACGAGGAAATTTAGAAGAGTTTATTAATTAAGTTAAGACATTACATTTTAGAGAAATTCAATTTTATTAAAATTAAGAAAAATTCGACATTAATGTATGTAAATGATTGAAAGGCGTTTCTCAAAGTGTAGATATACTAACGTTCTTCTGCTACGACGAATCTCTCTGGATCTTTTATTTGAAATGCACTTGTGCGGCGCTAATGAAACGCCCACCATACATATTTCCCCCAAGTTGTCTCTCAGTCTCTCGGTGCTACGAACTGCTGTGCTATCGCTAATAAAATATCAGCATCGCTATAAATACTCAAACCCATAATATATGCCACTTAAATGGAGCTCATTTCAGCAGCCCCAGCGACTGCGCAACGGGCAGGCGGGTTTCGAAAGATTCCATTTATCAACACTGCAAACGGAAGCACTCAATGGCATCGGACCATTGGAGGCGCTGTCGAGGGGGTGGCAGGCAAACTTTTGACCGATATATATATATATGTATATGTACGCCTTATATGTATATACGTATGCGTATACATATTATATCAAATACATAGATATATGTACATATTTACAGGGGACTGCCGGTCAGTCGTCGGTGTATTTAAGGCAGCAAATAATAAAAACAGCGCAGAAAAAAAGAACGCTTTTAATGCGGCAAAATCTGGGCACCTTAAAGCGGCTTAGAGGACCAAATTAGGCAACACATAAGAGACGGTTCCAGCGACAGCTGTTGGTCCACTAAAAAGGCAAACGAGATGCGGTCACTAATAAAATTTTGGCGTTGTATAATGCTCGCACTCCCTCTCTTTTCTCTCTAGATATAACAGAACAGCATCCAGACCAACAGTGCCTAGGATGCGGAGCCCTGTTTAGACATTCCATCATTAGAGGAAGGCGATAAAAATAGCAATGGCAGTCAGCATCAGCAATACCAAGCATATATATATATATATATATATATATACATATATTCTAGGAGCTTATCAGAAAGAGAGGAAATCCAAGCGTTGACAACTGCTCGAGAGAGAATGCGGAAAGATATAGACGGAGTACAGTAGTGTGAGCATCAGCATCATTGAAAATCATTTTCATTTAGATGTGAGGGCAAAAGAGACAGAGACACGGAAAAACGCAAAGAGCCGAAAATGAATAAAGATAGATAAAATGGAAACGGCAGAGGATGCTAGGGTAAAGCGGAATATCAAAAAAAAATACAACGAAACGAACGAACCTAACGAAAACAATAGAATAAAATTTAAGATACATTCGAGACCAAAACAAATAGGCGGAGAAATAGGAGCACACACCACAAAGCGAAGAGTAGGAGATAATAAAGAAAAGAGACAGTGGTGGGTAAAGCAGACAGGAAAATGGAAAATATCTTTGGCTTGTTTGTAGATGTTGTTATTATCGTCCATTTGGTTGTTGCAGTTGTTGTTGTTGCAGAAGACATTAAAACTGTGTGCGATGAGTGGAAACAATGTCGCAGCTGTGAATGGCGAGAGGGTCTGAGTCAGGGAGCGGAGGGAGGGGGGTCGACTGTTAGACCTATCAAAATATATAACAAAACTTAGAGGATGCTTATTTGTTAGTGGATGTGTTTTATGAGATTTTCAGTTAGTTTTTAGTTGGTCTCACACTGCGTTTATGCTACACTTTAAGTAGTTCTCATATTGAGTTACATGCGAAAAATATAGGGGAAAATGGTTTATATAGGCACTCGAAGCCGGAAGTGGGTTGTCTTTTATTCTCACTCTCGTTTCGAGTGTTTATAGCTATTGATCAAGTGATAAAGAGCGTGTGTTAGTCTTATTTTTTGTATTTTATTGAACAGCCCGTACTAGAGTAGTAAGGTTAACTTGTATCTTAAAGATACAAATACGAGAAACACATACGCTAATGCATCTTTTACTATAGTTACACATCATGGTTGCGTAACGACAATGGCAACATCAATTTTAATGCATGTTTTGGATATTATTTATTTATTTTCTGTTGCTCGAAAAGCAAAAAATTATCTTTGAGTCAATGTGTGTGCATTAGGCGGCAACATTTACACGATAAAAAAAAAGAAAGAAAACAAAAACGACGACTACAGCTACACCACACCACATTTTTAGCACATTTTCAGAATATCAACTTACAATGGACCACTCATGCAGGACAACGAACGCATCAGGTTACAAGGGATATGCCAGTTTCTTTCTCTCTCTCTCTCTCTGTCTCTCTTTCTCTCGCTCTCTTTCTAACACTCTGCGTATTTTATGCATATCGTATAACGTACCATAACCTGCCTGCAAGACAACGTCGTCCACCCTCGACGCAGCCTAATGAAAGGCCGTTAGTGTCCTGCGTCTGTCTGGTTCGGGAAAAAATGCGGGAGCAAACACTCGAGAGTCGTAAAATAATAATAGTGCCTGAACAAAAAAAATGATGAAAAAACAGGTCTTACTCTGGTTCGGGTCTCTCTCCCTCTCTCTCTCTCCGTCTTTGCCTCTGTCTCTGTCTTTGTCTGACACAGACCCTCTAGGTCTCGTTCCGTCTGCGTCTATCAAAGTGTAAATGTTACCTAACGTTTTTTATTTGATTAGCGTTTGCTACGTGCCGCATTTATTTTTCTCCACTCAAAGCTGTGTAATGAAAGAGAGGAAAAATGAAAATCTTGTGCATTTTTCTAGGAATTTTCTGCCCTGTTCTACTCTGGTCTGGGCTGCTCATTTGTTCTGCCCATCGAATAAGATTTCCTGGGCGGCTTGCCAAGATTAATTGTGTGCGCGTAAATTTTTTAATTTCGTGGAAATAATGTTGAGCTCTGGAATTTTATTTCACGAGCTCAGCTCCAGAAACAAAACCAAATACAAAATACAAAAATGTAAAAGGCAAATTCAAAACATTAAGAAAAAAATAGTCACTGAACAGTGTGTAATTTGTTTGTGATTTGCATATTCGTTACCTTTTTATCTTTGGTGAAATTGCGTAGGTGAGGGGGGAGGAGTGATTATTCCTTAAGCCCTTTGAAGTATAACAATTTGTTTTCTTGTTTTTGCGTTATAATTCATGGTTTTTAATCACTTTCTCACTCCATCTATATTCTTTGGGTCATTGCAGGTATGTAAATCTTGACTTGAAGATACTTGCGTTTAATTAAAGCCTAATCTAAGGGCGAGTGCTTGCTCTCGGATTGAATTCTGCGCTGGAGCTGACAGCGTGGTGGGAAGTTCTGTCTACCCACATCTGATTGAAAGTGAAAAACTCAGGCATGTTATGCCCACTCCCACCTCAGAATGCAGACCCTGCCTGATTGCCTACTGCTGCTGCTTCTGCTGTATCTTTGGCACTAGAGGGTGCTACTAGAAAGTGAAACTTTTGCACTTATTCTTTTACCTGAGAAAATTTTGTTGAATGTGTTGTAAGCCCAGTTCTTTAATACACTGCCATGCTACTCTCTCCCCTTTCACTCTTTCTCTTTCTCTCTCTTTTTCTCTCTCTGTCTCTCTCTCTCTCTCTCTGGCCGCTTGTGCTTTATTGCAGTGCAATTTATTCACGCATACGCCGAGACGTCGGCTCAGATTGTGAAATGTTTGCCAGTGAGTACCTTCTGGTTGTGTGTGAGTGTCAGCACACAATGAAAAAGAAAATCCGAAGGAAAACTGTGAGCGTGGCGTTACAATAGTCAGGCAGTCAAGCAGTCAGAGAGGCGGATGGATGTGGAGGCCTCGAGAAGGGTTCAGTGCTTGTTGAAGGCGAGGATAATAAGAGTAAGAAAATAAAACTTCAGGCTATATGGTTTTGCAGGGACTTTTCGTTTCACTGCTTCATACACAGACCTTACTGTTTTCATTTGCTGTTTTTTTCTTTCTATTTTTTCAGGCCGTCTTGTGACAAAATAGTTTAGTTAAACTCTTGCTTTATTTCGACTTCTATTCCCCAATTTCCAGATTTTTTTTTGTTCATGTTGCGCATGAAGAAGTTTTTAATAGTGTGGGGCAACTATTATTTTTGGTGGCATTCCACTTTGAAAATGGTACACAATTCAGTTGGCAAAAGTTCTGTGCACACAAATTGAAAAAAGGAAATAGAAAATAGGCGAAATTTTCCTGCTGACAGTTGTCATTTGATTATTTTCATTTCATTTCTTCTGCTCTCTATCATTGATTTTTGTCGGCTCTTTTCTTTTGTTTGGCCATCGGAAGTGGAAATATAAAAACTTGAGTGTAAACAGAAGGCTTTCTGTTTTCTCTCCGTTCCGTACGTACACTTTTCGACTGAACTGTGCTGTGCTCTGACATTTGCCTGTCAGTTTTTGCCTAACATGTGTGACAGTAATCATGTTCAATCATGTTTTGTTTGCCATAGAATCGGACCAACAACAAACAATGTTGCCTACTCGCTCGTCTCCCGACTCCTTTCTACTCTTATCCTTGCCATTGACGGCTCTCGGAACTCATCCTGCCAAGTGTATGGTACAAAGACTTCATTAGGCAGAGCTAGAGTCCCCAGAACAACACACAGACTGAGCGACCGTGTTTGAAGTTTTGTATCTGCACAACTTTTGATCAGCTTCATTGCAACGTATGTATATGGAGCAAAATATTTCAGATAAAGCAAGCAAAGCAGTCAGCACTTTTAATAAATTCAGCAGCAGCATCAGCAGCAGCTACAGCAAAAGAAAGTAATAAAATATTAATGAAATTCCAAACACCTCCTGTGTGTAGTCCCCATTCTATCTCTCTCTTTTCCTGCCCCTCCATCCATCTGTCTCGGTTGCAGACGACGCACGCACCTAAAGCTTGGAAAAAGCAAGGAGTTTGTAAATGGAAAACTGTAGCCTGTCTGAGAACCGAGAGAGCTGTACGGGTGCCTGGAGAACAATTTTACTATTGTTGTGGTTGTTGTTGTTCTTCGTTCGCTAACAGAGCACGCACCGGACGGGACCAGAGACAGACAGACACACTCGGACACCACTTCCGGCAGTAGTGGCAGTCGTGGCAGGCAGTTAGACAGACTGTCTGACGGAAAGACGGATTGACTGGGACTGGGACTGAGACTGAGAGCTACCGTGGCAGGCGGTGTTCGCTTTCTTGGCCATATTTTCGCACCTCGGTGAGTGTCCTATGGCCATAAACCGTAGTGCTGGGCAGGATTGGATGCTTAGCTGAATTCATGATAGAGATGAATTTATTGAGAGGCTTTAACTTGGATAAATTCAGCTTGCTGTAAATAGTAAACAGTTGGCCTGAAATATCTTATACAAACGGTATAAAGATATTTTAGATAATAATAGGTAGATGTATCTCTAATGGGACTTTACGCGGAGAAGTGCGTGGAGTAGTACGTCGATTGGAATGTTTGAAAATAATGCAAGCTAACATTAACCCTACTTCATTGCTGTATCATTTTTGACACTATTTTTCCTTTTTTTTCAACATAACTTTTTATTGATGGAAACTTTTGTTCCTACTGTGAGAAGGTCAAAAGAAAAACAATAATGAAAAGCTGGGAAAACCTGTTTGGATACCAAATAAATATTTTTTTTGCTGTATTTTAAACAACAGTGTCATATATGACCCTGATAAGGAACTTGGGGCTTTCTTAAATATGGAAGTGGAGTTAAGGTGCTGTGGCTACAGAAATCGAATCTTCTGCAAAGGGAATGCAATTTGTGGTTTAGTACATGGGTTGCAATTGAAGAAATATGTGAAGCAGCCCCTCTCACAATCTAAACTTCTCTTTTTCCCTTAATTTTTGTTATTTCCTTCATGCAGTTGGAACAGCTCTACTATACACTGCCAAATTGAATTTACCCGAAACTGCGAAACAAAAGCAAATTGTGGAGCATGGTGGTGAGAGAGGGAGGTGGGAAAAGCGAGTGGGTGAGCGCCACAAAAGTAGACGAAATTGATTTTAAAAAGCTCAAACACAACTTGGTTACAATTGTTGAGGTAGCACAGGGTTGCAGCTGAGCACTAACAAAGTTTGGGGGCTTGAAAAAATCTTGAGATGGTTAGAGGACAAAATAGGGTTAGGGAAGGTAGGGTGTAGAGTACGGTAGAATGCCATCGTTATTGTTGTTGGCCTGCTGCGGCGGCACGAAAAACAAATTAAAGTAAATTCCCCAATTTCATTTTGCCGCAACAAAAGTACAAAAAATAAAATATACGAAATAAAAAAAGGAATACAAGAAACAGCTTTCGAATTGAATGAAACCGTAGAAAAGGCAACGAGCTAAGCAAATTGCATTTGTTATATGATGCGGGCGAAGAAAAAAAAAAAAAAATAGAGAGAGAAAATATAACATAATAATTGAAATAAAAATTACTTAAACAAATAGAAAATTTCAATAACACGATTCTTGTAAATCCGTTTCTTTTTGTTCAAGTTCTCCGTGAATTGGAGAAATAGTTATTTATTATTTGAACTTTAGAACATTTAGCTATAGCTTGAATATAGGGTTAGGTGTCGATATTATAGACCATATATTCTAGATGCGTTATAAGGGATCTAGATACATAAATCAATGTTATTAAAAATAATATGTACGCCTTCGTTTTCACTATGACAATTTTCGTTCTGGACAATTGCCTAATGGCCCAGGAACAGCCCAGGTTTACACAAAAATGAAGCAAATGTTGCAGTGAAATTTCATTAGTTTAAACTTATCCAAAAGAAAACATTACTTGTGTTCCAAAGTATAATCTACAACTAACTTTCTACTTTTACTTTGATGCTCTATAAAGTGCGGAAATGTGCATCAATAGAGAAAGAGGGCAGTAAAGCCTCAACCATAACCAATACTACGGTATGAGAATGCAAATAAGAACAAGCACAAGCGTATTGAATGGTAAAGATTCCAGACAAGAACAAGTTTCGCCTTAAGTTTAACTCTGAAAATGGACACGTGCGATTGGCTCGAAGAAACCGTTGGACTACGACACAGTTTGAGCTATTATGAGTTGTGAAAAAGCAAAGTAAAAATAGAAGAAATAGAGAATGGAAAATGGAAAATGGGTTTGATGTGCTCTGGAGGTGTATTTCATAAATTTTTGAACACTTGAAAATGTTATTTATATTTCATGGCACAAAAAAAAGAAATACACGAATAAACTTTGGCGCAGCACGAACGAATACAAATCGTGCGTACAACTAAAGGAAGGTAAGACAAATCGTAGAAACAGCAGGTACATCAGGCACGGTCGCCCGAACCGGTCGCAGGATGAATAGCAGGCATCTCGGTTTAGGGAAGGCATAAAAAGTGAGCACAGCTTTTACACTCAGATCAGCCACATCATTCACATCTTCCACGTCGCTTTGCAGCTTCGTTTATTACGTGTGAAAAGGAAGACCAGAGGTGCAAAATAGTCTAAGCTAAGACTAGCGACAGGGTTGAAATAACCCGTCCTGCGACAATTTTCCGACGTGTTGCCATAAAGTTGGGGCTCCAGCTAGAAGACACGTGCACATGGCCAAGCTGCGTCTAAATTGCAAGCTTCGCTAAAGAGTATTAAGTATAAGTTCAAGACACACTTGAATGCAGAGCAAATAGAACAACAGATTGATACACTCATAGAAAATGTGTTTAAAAGACTCCAATTGGTCTATCAGGCGTTATATAAGTGTATATATAAGTATGAGAAGCCGAGGCTGTCTGTCTGTATAATAAAAGATAGAAAGCGGTTTTTAAGTATATGTGGACATTCACATTATATGTTATATCTTCTGTCTTTTTTACATTTTGGATACCTGTTTCCCCACAATTGGTTACCATAATATTAAATTAGCAGAGCATCCCCTATTTTGGAGCTAAACGGTTGTGCTTGGACACATGGGTCTAGAATTACTTTGCACTCGTGATCAACTATTGATATTAGTTACCGAAATAATAACTATACGATACCATATATACTATGCTGCGCCATAATATATCGGGAATACTATACTGCCCCATAAAAAATATTTTGAAAATATTAACCAGAGGGTCTCTACTACCTACTAATAGTTGGATATTTTTTGAAAATGGTAAATGAAATCCTAATACCGTATATAGATAAACAGGGAACCCTTTTTTCTCGATTCCAACCTTTAAATTTAACAGGATCACATTATAGCTAGCATATGGTATGTATCTATATTAAACCACCATCAAACGTGGTTATTGCATAGTAATTTTCATCAGTGCAAAGCCTCATCCGGGGACGGGTGTCCCTCCTTTTGCACCCATAGTCGATTACTCGATAAGTCAGCGTACTGTTAATTCAGCTTTCACAACAATACTAATTATAGTCTCGGCATTAGACAAACCACATGAAAGTCCTACAAATAATACTACTTTTTGCCACGCGATGTGTCCAGATCCATAAATCAAAAACCCTGCCACAGATATAAACACAAAGACAAAGACAAAGACAAAGAGAAAGAGAAAGGGAATAAGGGAGAGAGGAGGCGGCACGCGCCGTACTTGCTCTGCTCCTAGGTGAAGGGCGATAGGGGGGAATTACTATTAGTTGACAGTTTAGCACCACCTGCAGAGCTCCATTCGACCTAAGTCAACAATTAAGTTGGACATGCGAGTTTGCAACAATTTCGCTGGACAGTGTTGAACGAGCACTAATAAATTTATTGTTGTACAAATTTGTTAAACAACTTCAACTTAATTATACAAATTTGCGCGAACAAATGAATCGAAACGGAACGGTACGGTACGAAACGAAACCAAATGAAACGAAACAAAATTGAACTGAACTTAACTCAACTTGCCCGAAGTCCCTCTGAAGTCCCCCCTCTGTACATACATGTCCACCATTTCAGATTGTGTGGGGTCTATAATTAACGTCTGGCTGCCCGACGCTCTGGCTGTGTTAATTGGGAACGAGAGAATGAGAGGCAGAGGGCTATGAAATAGCAGTAGCTGTGCTGTGGTAGTAGGAGAAGTGTCTGCTGGGAAAATTGCCAGAGTAAGAGTCAAAGCCAGAGCCAGAGTCATAGTCAGACTGAGGTCAGGTCAGCTAGGCAAAGTCAAGCGTATAATTGATGTTGTTCACTCTTCTTTCCGTGTTGTGCAGTTTCTCCCTCTCCATCTCTTCCTCTGTGTTTCTCTCTCTTTCCCTCTCTCTCTCTCTCTCTCTCTTTCATCTCGCCTTTTGGTGTTTATTGATTTATGCAAATATTGACACATCATTTAATATGGCCAAAAAAATGTTTGAAGCTGATCTAATGCTAATTGAAATTTGCGGTTGTGTCACTACGTTGTCTGTGGCATGCCACACGCACAGTGGCGCAAAAGCGTTCAAGTTCTACTGCACCCAGTATGTATACTAAATATAGTAGCATAAAGTTGTCAAATGTTTTACGTTCTATCCTTTTTACTTGGCTTAATATAAAAAAATATTTGCCTTGTCAAAAAGTTGTGAAAATTCTTTTCTTCACATTAGCTTATTTAGATATTTATGCGTTGGGACGCTGCATAAATAAAATAAATACAAATTAACATAGACAACATTATTGGAAGTATGGAGGGTGCGATTGCCATCAGCCCACATTTGTAAATAGATAAATAAAAAAACCACGAGAAGAAATCCGAAATTAAAATGAAAAATAAAACGAATAAAATGAAACGATATTTTGACATTTTCATTTTATTTTTTTTTTTTTCTTTAATTTTATTGGTATCCCATACAAGGAAATTCTTTTCTATAGCACGATCGATCTGTGAATATTCTTAGAGTTTTATTTTTGTGAATTTAATGATACTTTCACGAATAGAGATTCAATTGATTCGAATAAACACAATTTATAGAAGGTATCATATCTAAGTTTTGAAAGATGCCGTATATTCGTACAGAAATATAATCATATTAAAACACAAATCTTTTACAGGTAGCACATTTCGTGCGAATTGTTTTGTCTCAGTGTTCTTCTGAGGATATAGGTGTATGCGTGTGTGTGTGACCCTACATACATATGTGTGCATATTGAGTAGGTATTTCAAAATATGTAAATTGGTATCATGCATAACCAGAGGGAAAGAGCAAGCGAAGAGAGAGAGAGAGAGAGAGCGAGACGAGAGACACACAAGTTGAGGGTAAAGGCTCTTTGAAGGTTTTCCCAACAAGTGAAGCTGATGTACCTTTACCCAACAGCTGGGAAAGGGATGGTGCGAAAGGGAGAGAGTAAGGTAGGGTCTGTAGTGGCTGAAATGAGAAGTGAGCCAACTAGCTGTGACTTTTCGCAGTTTTAAAGCAAGGAACAGGAAAGAAGTAAAAACGAAATGTTTGCACGAAAATGAAAATCTGAATGAGTGTGTGTGTGTGTGGAAAACCTTTGCGTGAGTGTGTGTGTGCGTGTCTGTGTATTTGTGTGTGACAATTTAATAAACATAATGATATCAGACAGAAAGAGCAAGATTGTTAGTAAAAATGAACGTGATAGAGAGCGATAGAAAGGTGAGTGGCAAAAGCATGAGGAAGTGCGAGAGAAAAAGATAGAGTGAGAGAGAGCCTTGGCGTGGAATGACGATGATGAAGTTGCCTTCGCTTCGTGACAAAATGACATTTTGCTACCAGCTACGCAAGGAACATATCATATACTAGAACCCAGCAACCCATATGCCCCAGCAATCAAACCAGCAACTGAGTAACCGCCCACTCCGACCTGCTCCGTCTTGCTCCGTCTTGCTCTGGCTTGCTTTGGCCTGGCCGCTTGAGCCTCGGGCTTAGGTAATGAAGCAACTGTCATTAAAGCCAAAGCAACAGAACTTTCAGAGCGATCGAAGAGACGAACAGACGAACGAGAGAAGGCTGTTATTTTAAAATTTAAATTTTCTGTATAAATATATACACGCATTCGCACACACACACACACACGGACACAGAGAGAGACGCCAAGATGTACATATGTATTTTTGTTTGTTTGCGTTGCTGCATAAGAATGCCCAAGAGTCGTCTACGTCATTAAAAGCCAAAAGACGACTTGAAGAAAGAAGAAAAACTCACTTAAAATTTCTGTGCACGTGAAGGAGCCGAGAGGACAAAATTCTTTAGACCCTGTGTTTTTTTTTGGTTTTTGGTAAGTGGAGTGGAGGAACATGAAATCGAGAAGCAAGACGCGTGAGTTTGTTGTATTTCTCTTTGGTTTTTTTTTTTGTTTTTTATTTTTTGTTTTTGGCCATGCTTTGTCCCCTGTTAACGGTAACAGCGGCAACTTTCCTGCATATTTATTATTATTATTTGCTGTTGTTCGTGGTGTTTCTGTTATTCCTGTGTTTGTTGTGCTTCTTATGCTGCCTGGTATCGATATATATATACATATATATAGTA
>JBANCZ010002291.1:0-16404 GCA_037040025.1 Sphaerogastrella javana | reverse complement strand
TTCTACAGATGAGTTGTGGTTCTCTTTGCTGATCAAAGCACCTGCCTGCCTAGAAGAGCTTCTGCTTCTGTCGATGTTAATTAGCGATTATGCAGTGATACTCAGTGCCATTCGCAGAGCAGATGCAGAGTGAGTAGCTGTAGCTGTAGCTGCGTGCAGCCGCCGCATTAGAAAATCATTTAGCTCGAATGCCATAATTGCATTTTATTGTTTCCGACAAAACTGCCCGTTACAATGTTTGCAGAGAAAAGCTGCGGAAAGCCGAAGAAAGTGGCAGCGAAGAGAGAGCTCAAAGAGAGCTAGCGAAGAGCACGTAGCGTTAGGTTTGCGCCTGGTGCTTTTACCGGTTTGTGTGGCAGAAGAGACTGACCGAAATAGAAAAAAAGAGAGACTTAGAAGGAGAGAGAGAGAGAGAGCGTGTAAGCTCTAGCATTAGTTAGTATGGTTGAGGCAAGCCGACGTTGGTCGAGTTGTTTGCTACCAAGTTGGAAGTTGTAAAGTTTTCCGCGGCCTTCGCAGCGAGCATTCAGTGTCAAGGTGCTCGAACTGGCAGTCGCAGTCGGAGCCACGGTCGTCGAGTCATAAAAGCTAACGAACTTTGAGATCAATTCAATTTTCTTGAGCAGCGTTTGCAGCATCGTAGCAACATCTATAATTCTGGGAGTCATTTGGGGAGCTCACATAAGAACCTATCGCTCAGGTCTATGCGCGGCAGTTAGGCGCTCCACTTTCTAGAGTGCAGACGGCGAGTGCAGAGCGGTCCAACTGTTGATCAACTTTAAATATTTACGGTTAAAAAATTTAATTTTGAAGAAATTCATTACGAATATTTTGCGTGTGGATCCTTGTGTGCGTATTACGGAATTAAATCAATGCAAAGTTAAATGAAACACTGAAAAACCATAAATATTTTGTGCAAGTGCTAAACAAACAGCAAAAGGATTAAATCATTAATTAAAATCGAATCACCCAAGGTAATTAAACAAAGTAAATGACAATGAATAGTGTCAGGTATCAAAATTGTTAAATTATTTAAGCAATCATACCCCCTCCCCCTTAATGTCAATTGAAAATGTGCTCTAAAAATCGTATCATATGCAGGCATCAAATGCCTGACAAGGTGTCAGTGCTTGATGTTGATTGAAAACCGAACAGGATGTCCACATGTCCATCAATTAAGCCGAAATGGTCAATGGACCATTTGGAGAAAGCCTTCAGTGAATGTCAAGGTGATCTCTACCAATGGCTCTTTCTCTCGCTCTGTGTATGTGCAAAATCAAATAGAATCGCAAGCGAAGATGCAGTGCCAAATGCTTGTACATCTAAAGCAGCAAAGTCATCCTTCAGTTGGAGACAAGATGAACCGTTAGTAATTCGTGTGACCGGACTAAGCGAGTAGCTAAACGTCTGGTGACCGGAAAAACTTTTATCATTCAACAGACACAGATGAAACATTTCCCAAATGCGCAGAATTCAGAGGCAATTAACTTTTGCCGGTTGCCGCACACGCAGCACCAACAACAATCCCAACAATAGCAATACAATTAGAATGACGAAAAAAGAAAATACAAACAAAAAACAAGCAACTAAAAATAATTCAAGTGCGCAAAAATTTTCTTTGCTCATTCCACAGTTTGGCGATTTGCCAAGTCGCCTGGGATAGCTTGACCATTTGTCTGGCCAGCGATTTGGGTCACTTGGGTTGGGTCATGCAACGGTTATGATACAATTGCAGACAATTAGCCATGAGCTAAGCTCAACTCTATGCTGTGCGGTGCTGATAATCAGCGTTAGTCGTTGGTTAAACAATTTAAGTCTCTTTCTGTTAGATTCTTAAATGTCAAGCAGGGAAAAACTTTCGCTGCAGCCGCTAAGACCATGGCACATACAGCGTAAACAAACAATAGCACTTTTCTTGACATTTTTCCAAAAACACTTTGCCGTGGTTGGCTATTTTTCATAACCATTTGAATAAAGACCCGACCCAAGTCAATGGATTGTATTTGCATATGCTATTCTATTACAAGCCTACACCATCTTTCTATCTCTCTCTCATTTTGAGTCTCTCGCTTTGCCTCTCCTTATTTAAGTTTTCTATTGAGTTACTGACAAATTAGTTTACTACGTGCGCACGACAATCAAGCGCAGACTGCAATAGCTGTGACATATAAGTCGGCATTATATGACTATTACCACATCATTGGCCGACACAGAAGATTTCAAAAAGAAAAAAAAAAATACATTCCAGTCTAAACAGAAAGTTCATTATTATGCTAAAAGCAGCTCGACTTGATGCCGCTTTGTATAGCAGTGCAACTGCTTCTATGCTGATATGTTGATATGTTGATTTTCATTATATGAATTCATTCACAGTTAGATCTCGACCGTCTGCGGTAGCATTTTAAAGAAGCGTGAACTGAAAAAATCATGTTTTATTTTATTTTCTTCACAGTCGAATACATTGCATAGATTTCGAATAGCTTTCGAATAGTGCGCTTAAAATGCCGTTAGCCATTGATGGAGTTGGTCATAAAAACAAAAAGCTTAGCCAGTTTGTCGCCTAAATCTTTTGATCAATAAAAAACTTTTCTTGTCGCTTAAGTCTTTTGATTATGATGCCAATGTATGTGCACATAATTTTGTTGCTAAACGAAGCGCAAATAATTGAACACTTGCCGCCCAAAATAATACTCACACACTCTTAAATATAACTTGCGTGTGTGTGTGTGCGTACTTATACCCATATAAAAATTGGCGCAAATTGCTGAAATTGCAAAATAAAAATAACTTTGGCATTGGCCGATGTGGGTCAGCAGCTCCTGTGCCAATGGCCTGCGGGTGCACTTCAAAATTACCAACCACTAAAAGAATGAAGATGCCAGCCAGCAGCTTCAGAAGCTTCGGCAACAGCAGCAGCTACTGCTACTTTATACATATAGATTGTCGGACCTGCCCGGCATCATCGTCTATGCATGGTGCGCACGTTGCTTACAGTTACAATGACTCGCGCCTCAATTGAGATAAGAGCTCACTTGGCTATAGACTCGGACTCCGATTCCGACTCCAACTCTGGCTATGACTCTGACTCCGCCTTGGCAGTTATGTCATTCTGCTGGCATGGCATTCTTGGGGCTGCAGACAACAGGAGGCTCTGCGCATTACCCCGTTTGCACCGTCAATGGAAATGAATTATTTTTTGATTACTTGCAATTTTAATTAAGAAATAACACGCTGCCTACTAAACTACGGCCCACTCTGCTGAGAGTCTCTGAGTTCGTATTGGTGTCATATCAGCGAGCTTGCATTGACGGCTGACACCTGCCAGACGGGCACAAGTGGCTAGCTAGCCGAGCTTCTCTGCGGGATTAGCCTGAATCTCTCTATGCTACTCACACTAAATGCCATATTCATATTTAGTATTTACATCTTTACATGCATAACGGTCGAACATCAGCGAGTCACAAACCACAAACCATTAAGATCACTCACGAATAGCTCGTAAAGATTTTCTTGGTTTTGGTCCAATTAGAACATACCAAATCATAAAGATTCTCCAACCGCATTCGCTCATTTTATTGAGTTCATAAAACAAGACGCTTAACAAACTGTCAAATTTGAAAGTAAATACGTATAAACATGAAACAAAATGAACGAACGAATGAACGAAACGAGAAACTTGTTACCAGGCTCCCATCATGGAAAAGATTTTCACTCTGCAGGCAACAAAAACAAAAAAAAACAGATCACACTGAGAAAAAAAGTGAATACATATTAATACAACTAGGCAAGCATGCATGAGAATACATAAATAAATCTACATCGAACACGAATTCAAATGCTAGCAAATCTCATCAGCGACTGCAACCACAACAACATTAGCAACAGCAGCAACAACTGTAACAACAGCAGCAGCAGCAGCAGAAGCAGCAATGCCAAATGGAAATTTATGTGCATGGCAACTGACCGCGATTACTACGCTTGTCTTGTCCATCGATGGGGGATTTTGTTTATTGGCCCACTAAGATGGCTGACCCACAACATTAAATTGTAATTTGAGTGGGCAAATATCAGAATTTCTTTCATTTATTTTCACTGTATTGGCAGCATCATCAGCCTGCAGGCTCTGCCAACTACCAACTGGTATTAATTATACCGAGTGCTTTTTATATTGTGACTATTTCTGACAGCGTCAACTTGCTGTGTTAGTGTATGAATGTGTATATCAGTGAGTGCCTATGACTATTAATAGACATGTTCTGTAAATTGAAACTAGTATTCGTTGTGTTGGTGGTTTGGTGTTGCTGTTGGCCGTGTCATTGACCAAGTGCAATGCTCGCTAATCAATTTGCGAGCAGACAATTGCATAATCGTTCCAGGCAAGACCATTAGCCACCAGACAGCAGACACCAACCACCAGGCACCAAAATGGCGCACAGCTGCTGGTCCGATCTCCGCTTAAACATTGTCCGATCTCTGGACTCTCTGGCTCTAACGTTGTCCGATCTCTCGGCGGTTGAGCGCAAACGTTGTCCATTTCAATTCGATTAGCGCGAAAATCAATCTGGTCATCAGCGCATGTGGAAAATTTTCAATTCTATGCTGCAACGGCAGCTGTTCTATAACTTCCAGTACCAGCTCCAGCTATGTATGTGATTTAACGCGTATTATACAAGTACGTAATGTACGTAATTCATTTAGCATGCTGGCAGGCTTTCAACGCCATTAAGAACTGCGGATTCCACTACCGGGATATTGAATGCATGCGCTCAGGCAAAGGCAATCGTAGTCCCAATC
Organism: Sphaerogastrella javana; assembly: GCA_037040025.1. NCBI lineage: Eukaryota > Metazoa > Arthropoda > Insecta > Diptera > Drosophilidae > Sphaerogastrella > Sphaerogastrella javana. Next base: position 11,610 of record JBANCZ010002291.1, on the reverse strand, counting down.
AGTTGGTCAGCTGCTCGGTTGTGTAGTATTTAAGCCTGGCCTTAGCTTTTGGTTTTGCGTGCGATTTATTTTTTTGTTGTTGCGATTTGTATGTAGTAAGTGGCGTTATTTTTATGCGCCGAGGTGTGCGTGTGTAGTTGCAGTGTTGTAGTACTATGGGATCATCATCAGTAAAATTGATTTTGCATCGGAGCTGTGATTTTATAATTTTTTCGCAATTAATCAAGTGCACTTCGTGCTATGGGGCGTAGACAATGTCGGTTCGGATCTGGGTGTGGGACTGGAACTTGGGACTGGGTCTTGGGTCTTGGGTCTTGGGTCTGGGTCTGGGACTGGCACTGTGACTGGTAATGGTAGTATGTTTAAAGAAGCGCGATTAAACCCATTATTAAGGTTTAACTGTAACTGCAGTTGCAATTAATCATGAGATAAGCATGCAAAGAAACTAAAATGCTAATTAAAAACCAAGCCACCAAATCATTTTATCATCTTACAGCTACCAACAATAGCAGCAAAAAATAAAATACCAAGTACAACTGCAAGACAACAGCAAATAGCAACTGCAGCAACAACAATAAAATGCAGCTACGGTCATTGACAACCAGAAAGAAGCGAGTCAGCATGATGACGACAACATCGTTGCTGCTACTCTTGGTACTGTTGCTGGTGGATAACACTATAGCAGCCCGCAAGCTGCCCAAACGGCCAGCGAAACCGTTGAAGACATTTCCGCGCAACAATGCGACACCGTCAATTGCAGCAGCACCAGCACCAGCACCAGCACCAGCAGCAGCAACATCAGCAGCAGCAGCAGCAGCAACGGTTGCAGAAGGTACACTGGCAGCCAGCGGAAGCGAGCTACCAAAACCGTTGACACCACATGCGAGCGAGCAGCAGCCGGCGGAAACCGCTCTAGCGGAACCTGGAGCAACACCTGCCAATGGCGAGAGCAAGAGTGATGATCTTAACGCAACAGCCTCACCGATGGGCAACCAGATCGATGAGGACTGTGAGCCGGATATGATTGGCTTCGAGCTTATAACTGGGTAGGTGCCACAGATACAGCTACAGCTTCAGATACACATACATACAAAAAATAGATTCAGATACAGATGCAGATACAAATATTTATACATTTACAGATAAAGATATTTATACAGATACATATACAGATACATACATATACAACTACAGATACATTTACAGATATAGGTAACTTTATAAATACATATACAGATACTAATTCAGATACATATAAAGATACATATACTGATACAGACACAGATACAAATATAGATATAAATATAGATTCATATAGAGATTCCGGTACCAATTCAGATACAGATGCAGATACAGATACGTTGTCAACTTAAATTTCTCATTAATCTTGATTTACGACAATTAGAGTGTAATGTAGGGTAGAGTAGTGTAGCCGGGACCCAGCACAACTAATGTGTCCCTCTCGCATGACCAGGGTATTAATTATAGTGTCGCCTGTTCGCACATCGTTAAAGGCTACTAGAGCGAGGGTCGTGCGACAAGTTATGCTGTTTGCTGCACGCTGAGTCGTGTTATGTTTGTTGAAACCTGTTGCAAATGGCAAAAAATTTATGTGTGATATTTTGTCTCTGTTCTCCCTCCAAAACTGTAAAAATAAAAACGTGGCAGTTACGTGCTATCGGCGCCATCGAAGCAATTGGAGACGCTGCCTGGCACACTCATGCTGACCGACTGCTTGGAGGCCTGCCAGGCCAACGAATCTTGCAGCGCTGTTAACTATGAGACAGGCCTCTGTGTCATGTTCCGCAGCACCGCCGACCAGTTGCCAGGTAAGTGATGCGTCCGGGTGTTTGTGTTTGTGTGTGTGGTAATTTTTATATTTTGTGAAAACAACGCCTTGTTGGTCCTCCCCCAAACTTGATGTAGGTTCACTTTCGCGCTCCCAGTATCCCGTTTTCACAATTTACGCACAGAAATCCTGTTTCGGTGTGCGTCCCTGCTCCAAGGCCTGGTGCATTGATCGTGTGCAGGGCTATCGCCTGTCCGAGCATGCCAAGTCCAGCCAAAGTGTGGCCACGCGACGCGATTGCATCGAGCTGTGCCTGGGCGAAACGGAGTTCACCTGTCGGTAAGTCCAAGTACCAGTACCGTTAGGAACATTCCAGTTGCCATTACGCAGTTCACTTATTCTAACTTGGCTCTTGTAACTATCTCTCTTTCTCTCTGTGTGTCTTTCTGTATCTTTGTCTCTGTGTCTGTCTGCAGGTCGGCCAACTTTTATGCGCACTCTGGCCTTTGCGAACTGTCGGACATGGATCGCATTACGCTGTCGGAGGAGGCAAACATTGTGGCCTACGATGGCGCCGAATATCTTGAGAATAATTGTGCCGAGGAGCCAAGCAAACTGTGCGAGTTCAAGCGCATCTCGGGACGCATTTTAAAGACCGTCGACTCGGTCTACCAGAATGTACAGAGCATTGACGATTGCCGCGACCTCTGCCTGACCGCCCCGTTCCGCTGCCACTCCTACGACTTCAATGAAACAGGCGAGCATGTCTGCCGCCTATCGCACCACAGCCGCGCCACACTCACTGATCTGTCCGAGCCCTATCTGAACATTGAAGAGGCGGCTACGTACGAACAGTCCGCCTGTTACAATGTCTCCATTGATTGCCGTTCCGGTGAGATGATCACAAAAATTCGCACCTCCAAGTTGTTCGATGGCAAGGTCTATGCCAAGGGTGCACCCAAATCATGTGCTGTGAATGTCAACAACTCATTGGAATTTGATCTGCGCATGCGCTACAATGATCTCGAGTGCAATGTGCGCCAGAGTGCCTATGGTCGCTATATGAATGATATTGTCATTCAACATCACGACATGATTGTGACTTCCTCGGATTTGGGTCTGGCCGTTAGCTGCCAGTATGACTTGACCAATAAGACGGTGGTGAATAATGTCGATTTGGGCGTCACTGGCGAGATCGAGTCGACGCTGAGCGAGGAAATTATTGTAGACTCACCGAATGTGATCATGAAGATCACAGCACGCGATGGTAGCGATATGAAACGAATTGCTGAAGTTGGTGATCCGTTGGCGCTGCGATTTGAAATTGTTGATGCGAATAGCCCGTACGAGATCTTTGTCCGCGAACTGGTGGCCATGGATGGCACAGACAGTGCCGAGATAACACTGATCGATGCCAACGGCTGTCCCACGGATCAATATATTATGAGTGCTATGCAAAAGATGGCCAGCAATCGCAAGGTGCTGCTCTCACAGTTCGACGCCTTCAAGTTCCCCTCCTCGGAGCTGGTGCAATTCCGCGCCCTGGTCACGCCCTGCATACCCCGCTGTGAACCGGTTATCTGCGACAACGATGAGAACGGCGAGCTCAAATCGCTACTATCCTATGGACGACGCAAACGCTCCGTCTTCAATGGCACCGATGGCGGTAAGTAAACGTTATTGTCTATTCTCTGTTCTCTGTCTGTGTTGGCTGGTCATAACGGTAGAGATGCATGTGCATTTGCATCACTGCGCTGCCATCGCTGGTGATTTATCACAGTGATAGTGAAGTGACTTGCAATTTGACATAATCAAAATTCGCATATATGAATAATACTCGACTAAACTCACTGTCTAACTACAACTAAACATGCAACATTAATTCAACTGATAGGAACCGTTGCGACAGGTACCTTTGACTGGTCACTGTGCCTCAGTTCACGAGTCACCGAGTTACTCAGTCACTCAGTCACAGCAGTAGCTGTACATCTCTCTCTGGGCTGGCTCCCACACACATATTTCATATTCATCACTTGCTACTTTGTGCCACGTTCAATGCTGCCTCTCTGCTATCTTCATTTTTTTCTTTCTTCTCCACAGTGGAACTGGCCATTAAGTCGCAGCGCCAAAAACGTGATGTGAGTCATCAGGCAACCGATGAGAACATTCTGCTGGTTCAGTCGATACAAATCACCGATAAGTTTGCCTTCAATGGCGCCGATGCGAGCAACGTCGAGCCCAGAGATGGTTTGGCCAAGCTGCAGTTGGAATTGGCCAACAAAACGGACACTTGTATTAATGGCTATGGTAAGTTGGTAATGGGCCACTGGCGTAAATCGCGTGCCTTGGCACTTCGCACTACGAATACGACTCTAACTCCGACTCTCGCCAGGGCTATGGCTATATGCCTGTATAGCTGTATGGCTGAGCGAGCAGCTAATTAAATAAGCTCATAAATATCTTGGGCATTACGACTCTATTTGCAGGCTTCATAATTGCCGGTGCGCTCTTCTTGCTGCTGCAGCTGACGGTTATTGCCGTCTGGGACAACATGCAGAAGCGTGCGTTACACAAGCGATAAGCAACATCAGCAGCAACAGCCACAACAGATTGTGTATGATGTTTACATAACAATAATAACAACACCAGCAAGTGGAGGTAGTGCAAGGCGCAGATGAAGGCGCTAGCGATAAAGAAAGAGAAAGAGAACGAAAGAGAGACGAAGAGCCCCATGGGAAACTAGCATGAAATTCTATCTTTAGCTCAAAAAAAAAAAAAAAAAACTTGGCACCGCTCATAATCTAGTTAGTAGCTGTATGTAAGGGTCCTCCAATGTGGCTTGTGGCTGTGGCTTGTGGCAATATCTGTGGCAGTAGATGTGGCATAAAAAAACTGTGGCCCTTCAAAGTCATTGTGCGCAACGTAGAGCTGGATTTCTCTGCAAGCCAAATGCCCAATGGAAAAGTGTGGCAATGACTCTAAACGCACACACATAAACACACATAGGTACACACACACACAGATACACATACACAAAGGCACACACTCACACAATTGGCTGGACTTAGAACTGTAGCTTAATATTTATATGCTCATATGCTTACTCTTATAAGACTTACTACTAAGACTACTCTGAATATGTCGACATACTATCAGCTTAAGACTTGCAACAAAAAAAAAAAAAAAGCTCCTTAGTCGTAGTGCGAACCATTCAAACCTCTTAACTGAGCATCCAACCAACAGAGATGGTAACTGACACTAGATCTAAATACTAAGTAGAACTAGTTTTGTTTGGTACTGGTGCAATGTTCAGTTGTGTCTGTTTCATTTAAGAGGTTTGACTGTCTAAATACTTAATAAAACCAACTTAAATACTTATACATACGATCTACGTATATTATACTAGGCCTAGAGTAACTCATACAAACACACACACAAACACACAATGTAACACAAGACAAACTTCAGATGCTATACAAACAACATAACAAGCTAAAAATACAAAAGCGTAAATAAATGTATTAGAAATTACTCATTTGCCTAGCGTTTTACTCAATTTTGGTTGCTGGGCTATTTAGCTGTCAATTGATGGGCCTGCCCCATCTAACAAGGCCAACCTCAAGTGGGTCTGGCTCTGATTGTTGGTTTTGGCCTAATCAACGTTGATACAAATCAATCAAGGCAAACGTTTAGGTGGGACACACAGCACCGACACTTACCAGGTGGAAAATTACCTAGTGAAACTGAACTCCAACTCCAACTCCAACGCTTGGCCTAACAGGCAACTCGAACTCTTAACTGCCATCGAAACTGGAGCTGGAGCTGGAGCTAAGCTGAACGACATCAAGTAAAAGTGACAAACTAATTGAGCTAACAAAAGGGGCTACAAATTACAAATAAACAACTTCATTTATTCGATTTCACCTACGTTCGTACAAATTGAAGGACTTTTTCCAGCATACCATAAGTTAAGTTAAGTACTTAACACTTCTTGTATGCAAATGTATTTGTATCTGTACATGGATCTGTATGTGTACATATATCTGTATAACAACAAAGATACATGGCAAAGATTCGAAAGAAAGATTCAATGCTGCATTGAAATTAAAGAAATATGTTTCTGTTGTGTTAAATTGTTAGTTGTTGTGCATTTAGATATTTGGAAAAACAAGCTCATAAATAGTTCTATACAATAAAAAATAATATCTACACCGTACAGTAAAATAGATAAATATTATATATAGGAGGATGGTAGACATACCTCACAGAATATATCTTTACGGATTTATAGACGAGGCAATTATTCCTAGCTGTCTATCTATATGTACGAACGCGTTTATCTCAAAAACTGTAACACCTATGTGTACCTAGGTTAGTATACAGAATTTACAGTTTGAAAATATTTTTAATGTTACCCTTCTTTGCAATAAATGATAATTCCAAATTCCAAAAATTATGTACGACAATAATATTACCAATATTACATATTTATAGCCAACTACAACCATAAAAATAAAATTGTTTTTATTTTTAATTGAACGCTATTCAAATTTTAATTACACTAAAGGAAAGTCATAGACTCACCGAGTGATCAAATCTAATAAGCAAAATTGCTTTCTTCGACTTGTGTTTTTCTAAGACTTTTACTCTTTATTTGTATTGAAAATTAAGTAAATGAAAATAATTTATAAATTTTTATTTATTTTTTATTGTTGTTGTATTTTTTCATAATTATTTCTGACTTTTTGTTTGACTTGAACGACGTCAAAAACTTCACTCACAAATTTGAAAGGAAATGTTTAACATTATCTCTAATCTGATGCTTTGAACTCCGCGCCACTTGTAGCCACTTGAAAAGCTGGCAAAGTCAAAAGCTGTCACCGACATGACCGTCCAAATTTAGACAAAGCCTCATTGCTGGCCTCCAGAGGAGAACATGCTCTCCAGCATCAGTTTCAACTCTAGCGCACCAAGGAGCCCCCAGCGAAAGTCACTGGACACTTTCCGCGTTTTGCCATTTAGGGTGAGACGAGGGGTTGTGCAGCAGGTTGAGGTTGTGTTTTGACATTGGCACAGCAAAGAGCTCTGAAAACGGCCTCCGACTGTGGCACGCATAACATAAATTCTGCAATGCGTATTTCAAATATTGCTAGATGGCGCTGTAGGATTGGAACTGGCAACAGCAACAGCAGCAGCAGGAGCAGTGGCGGCAGAATCTTGTTGTGCGCTCTGTTCCGTGGCGTGTCGTGCCGTCGTATAAGGAGGCACAGAGAGACCGTGGCCATTCAGATGTCCATTGGGCAAATGTTTATGTCAAACGCGCAGCAAATAAAGTGCTTGGCTTGACAATGTCCCCGGCCATGTCATCGGCTCGAACATAGCTCCAGCTCCGGCTCCGGCTCTACTTGTAGATGAGGGTACGGCTGCTGTTGCTGCTGGCCCTTGGAGACCAATCTGGGTGGGTTTTTTTTTTCATAATTTTTATGAATTACATACACGATGCGGCATGTCTCGGCTGCCATTGAAGTTGGTAACAGGCATCAGCGTTTGCCATGCCGTCAATTTATTTGCCCGAAATGACGGAAGCATTACCCAAATGAAACATTTTTGCGCAAATCATTTCTCACGCAGCCCACCGGTCCGAAAAGCCAATCAAACCGGGCAGCACATTGTAAATATCTAATTATACAACTTGGCCACAATTGGCCAAGAGAGATTCAAATAACGCCACTTTGCAGGCTCACGCACAAAAGCCAAGCCCCAAATCATCAGCCCATTTGAGTGAAATGGATAAAATAAAAATATAAAAAAAAAAAATGATTGGCTCCACGCTTATATGATCCAAAACATTGCTGCTTTTTTTCCTGAATTTATAGTGGCTTTGCGGTTCTTAACGGCGTGGAAAGCAGCATGGAAAATGCATTATCTGTAATATGCGTTAAATCACATACTCAGCTCCAGTCAGAGCAGAGCAGATCAGTCCAACAACAACTGAAACTACAACAACAGCTGCCACATGCTCTCTGACGACCAGATTGATTTTCGCGCTAATCGAATTGAAATGGACAACATTGGAGCCAAGCCAAGAGCCAAGACATCGAACGAGCAGCTGTGCGCCAGTTTGGTGGCAAGTGGCAAGTGTCTAGCGACTGGTGGATGTTGGCTTTGGCCTGGAACAAGTCATAATCAACGATTATGCAATTGTGTGCTCGCAAATTGATTTCCAAGCATTGCACTGGTCATTGACATGGCCAACATCAACATTAACATCGACCACGCCAACACCGACAGCTCTAGTTTCAATTTAACAATTTAAAAACCTAGACCAACAATAGCGGTACTGGTTGGTCACATAGCACACTTGGGGCGTCAAAAGTCACAGCGAACATTCTAATTATTCCAGTTGCCAACTGGCTAACACGAGCCATATCTGCAGGCTCCATGGCTTACATGAAGAACTTAGCAAATGTAGAAAATAAAAAGAAATTCAGAAATGCAGTTAAAATGTTTGCCCACTCAAATTACAATTTAATGCTGTGGGTCAGTCGTCTTAGTGGGCCAATAAACTAAGCAGCGCCTAAATCTCATAGTCTTAGGAGAGTCGGGGATGTGGAGGCGTCTATAGTTGTCCAGCCAGCGAGATTCCAGGCATAATAAATTGTGGGGCGCACAGAATTTCGATTTGATTGGCCGCGATTTTCAAATAGTGGCGCGGTAGCTTTTGAATTGCTTTGAATTGAAAACCAAATTCAAATATCTATTTGAATACATTATATATATATGTATTCGTATACGTATTCGTATTCGTTTACGTATTGGCTGGCGATTTATTTAGGCAAATAAACAAATGGCATGTGCATAGTGTTAATTTATCAAGTTGGCGGCCAACTCCATTGAAATTGAGTGCGAGAAAATCACTTTGGTTGCTCTTGCAGTGCAGACTCTGGAGCTCTTCATGGCATATTTATAGCCCATTTGCTCATTTTGTCAGCTGCAAGTGCCAGCCATATATTAGTTGTGCATATCTTTTTATATTGAGACCAGTTAATATATTATACATATACGTCGCGTCTGTCTGACTAGGTTGTCTGCTGAAAATTTTTTACAATTTAAACGATTTTCCCAGCATAAACTGAATTCTTGCTATCAATTGTCAAATGTGGTGACTATAAACAAGATTCTGACCAGGTTAAGTCAATCTCTATTATCATTTGAAATTTTATAGAGTATTCATTTAAAATCTTTCATATAATTTATTTATGCGCTGTTAATACTCTTTAGGCTTTTGAGACTGTTTTTTATTGTTGGCTCTTAAGTTGTTTTTTTGCACATAACTCTGTGGGGTTGACAGATAAGTAGTCATTTGACCTGGACAGCATAAAAGCCAGAATCTATTAAATTATGTTTAGGGGCATTTACAAGAGTGGATTGTGGGTAAAGTTATAAAGTTTTATCTTCCAGCGAAAATGTCTGCAATTATTTTACAACCGTTGTATGACCCAAGCTCAAACCAGATGACCTAAATCGCTTGCAGACACAGAGACAATCGGACAGGCAAACGTACAGATAGATAGACAGACAGACAAATGGGCAGACAGACAGACAGATAGACATAATGGTTAGCCGTTGTGAGGGGAGACTGAATGAAAAACAAATTTTTGCGGCATAACTGAGATAGTTGTTGTAATATTTTGTCATTCCATGCGCTGCGTGTGAGGCAATCGGCAAAAGTTAATTACGAGCATCTCTTGAAGTTCTACTGCTACTGCTACTGCTGCTGCGCATTCGGAAAATTAGTCTGGGTAGAATTCCCGGAAGAAAACAATACGCGTGTATCGCAGTTTTGTCGCACGAATTGACAACGGTTTTAGCATCCGCTGTCGAACTGAGAAAGATGACGCGACGTTTCTGCATTGCGATGAGAGACATTCACCCATTGCCATAGCTCTGGCCAAAGTAAGATTCCGAGAGTTCGAGTCAGAGTCCAAAGATACAGCCGATGGCATTCTGTAGCTTTCTCTATGCAGCATCAACAGTCCAAACATCTTTGCTCTGCTCTGCTCTGATCCTCAATCCCGCCTTTGGCCTGCTGCCGACTCTTGACTGTTGACTGTTACCATGTTGCCATCTCGTCCATATAGGCGATCCTACTCATCGGCTAGTTGATGCACGTACGCTCCATGTCAGTCTAATTTGCTGACATGATTATGATTTTGTTGCCAAACTAGGCGGGAGTCGCGGATTCCATTGCAATTGCAATGCAGCTGCCGGCAAGTGAATGGCTCTAACTCCTTCCATATGCCGTTTGCGAGAGCAGTAAGAGAAGTTGCATAAACTTGCCAAGTTCAGGTTGAATCAACCACCACTAATTTGAAAGCAAATTGTGTAAATAAGTAATTCAATTTGTACCTATCTTAATAAATGTATCTGAAGACAATAAAAGCATTCACGTCTATATTTTAGATTGTATTAACGTGTAGTTTATAGACTCAATTAAGTAAGGTTAAATCGATGAAATTTCTTGTTATACCCATTAGCAAGGCATTAGGAAATCAATGTTTTAGTACGGTTTAAGTGGTCCTTAAGTATCCGGATAAGCGAGCTATTAGTCTAACTGTCCTAACGGTCGACTCTTGCAGCATCTAGACGTGAATTATTCAATGTTCACTTTTAAAACCTTTTAATTCTTAACATAAACATTATCAGTAAATACACAATTAGTTGTTTTTTCTTTGATAAATTATATTCAAGCTATAGATATAATATATAATACATATAGACTACATAGATGATTCTGACAATAAAAAACATATATTACATATGTATTAATCCATTTCGATTAAAATCTATATTAATTCAGTACGTTATACTACCATAAATTATAAATTGCCAAAAGATTTTAACAAACCCACAAAGGCATACAAACTGGACTACACAGATATAACGCTGACCCCCTGCTGTTCAGTTTTGTACGTATTTGCAGGAATTAAAGCCGGCCATGTGGCTGATATTTGGTTTTGGTGAAGTTTTGCCGGTTCTGCGATTGTGCTGTAGACGGAAAACATTTGAACCGTTTTCCCATTTTCTATTTTCATGTTGGAACAGAAACAGAACAGTATACCAAGTGCGGCAAACGGAAGTCGCTGTCACATGAGCTGCTGACTTGGGCGTGACATAGTTGCATTTATTAATGCAAATACTTTATTCCGTTTAGCTATAGCTTTAGCTATATATCCACACATTCCGCGCTTATGAAAATGTGTAACCATTCCATGCTCGAGTGGCAAAAACAAAAGCCTCAGTGGCAGCAGCAGCAGCAGCCACGTCTCGACTCGTCAAGCACTAAATGTTAGAAGCGAAGGCCGTCAAAACTTCACTGTCTCTGAGAACGACAGCGCTCTCTCTCTCCCTCTCTCTACTTCCCAATCTATCTCTTTTAATTCTCTCTTAGTGTTCTAGCGTACTCTTAGTTGGCGCTCTTTCTGTCATAACTATTCTCTTATGAAATTTTTCCTGCAAGACTATTCTAATGGAAATATTATAAGCTTTGACTTTGGCTCTGGCTCAGACAATGATTTTGCTTCGAATAGCCTGTCGGAAGCAATAAAATGCAATTACAGCAGTAGATTTAAATGATTTTCTAATGCGATTGCATGCCGTTTCAACTCATCCTGCATCTGCTCTAAGAATGGCACTGAGTATCACTGTATAATCGCTAATTGAAGTCTTCAAGCATCGACAGAACCATCGACAAAAGCAGAAGCTCTTCTATGCAGGCAGGTGCTTTGATCAGCAAAGAGAACCACAGCTCATCTGCAGAG
>JBANCZ010002290.1:0-16412 GCA_037040025.1 Sphaerogastrella javana | reverse complement strand
CCTTCACTCAGTCTCTTTCCCTTCTTCTCTCTCTCTCACTCTCTCTCTCTTTCTTTCTCTCCCTACTCTTTCATTGTGAAGAAACAGCAGTAACCACTCAGGTGGCGATGTAAATGCCGTACGACCAGAATCAACAATAGAATTGATGGTGGCAACGGTTGTAAAAGAAGGCGGCAACTCTGCCAAAGAGGTGGCAACACTGGCAGGGGCAACAGTAGTCTGTGCAGTCTACGTACCGAGGCAACCGCAACCGCAACACTGACAGCTGTTGCTTCTGAAAGCGTCGTTTATTTTTATGATTTTTATTATTATTAAACGGAAAATGAGTAAATGGCGTCAAATACGAAAAGCGATAACCATCGGAAAGAAAGCGGAAGAGAGGAACAGTGAACGGCGAGAGAGAGAGAGAGAGAGGAACAGTGAGAGTGAGAGTGAGAAATCGAAAAGCGTCAGGTTAAACGAATTATATGTACAGATTCTTATCAATCACTATTAACATTACGATACTCAATCGGTTATGAGCCAATGGCATGCGCTTAAAAGCTTCTGTTAAAGAGAGACACAAGAGAGAGGAGGGAGAGAGAGAAAAAGAGAGAGAGTGAGTGCCGGAAATAATAAAAGCTCATCAAATGTTAAGCATCTCAGATCAATTTGAAGTCATTTGAAGAGCTCAAAGCTTGTCAAAAAAAAAACTCTTAATCTACATGATAAAATAAAAGCTTATTCGTAATAATATGTCAAAGCTACTAAATTCTTAAATCAAGTGAAATTTAGTTACACTGATCAGCACTGCAGCTTAAAGCTCTATCAACACTTTTTAGTTACACGTACCGTAGGGCAACTCAAGCTAACACTTAATCAAGGTTCTGGTCGTAATTTATCAGCAAATATCATTAGTTAGTAGCCTCTGCTGCTGCTGCTGTTCGAGTTCCAATTTCGCATATGCCGAAATGTGATAAGCGCCCATGTGGAGAGAGAGAGTGTGTGTGTGTGTGTGTGTTTTGTCACTGATAACGAGACTATAATAAAGCCTGGCCATAATTAGAAGACCAGGTGCCGTATTTTGTGGCGCTGTCGCTTGCCAAATTATGCACACAACTTGCAACATTTAGTTGGAACTGCAATATGCAATTTTAATTAATATGCCAAAATCAAATTGCCTGCCATCAGCGCTAAACCAAACCCCATTCAAACCCCATCCAAACCCCATCCAAAGCACGCCCCAACCACCCATTCGACCAACTGCCACTACTAAATGTTTGACGTTATGTTTAACCACAAAATTTTCATTTCCAACATATCCGTTGAGGGACCATACCCAAGGCCTCGATCTCGGTCTGGGCCTGGTCCTGGGCACCGAGCGCTGGGTGTAATGGGCCACCGCAAGCATATGCTTGTTGCTTGTCTGAATCTGGTTAACCCAGGCACATGTGTACTGCTCAAACACACCCACACCCACACACACAAATAGGGCTCACATGTATGTATGAGTGTATATATAAGCACACGTGTATGCCAGTTTAACTGACAGCAAGGCAACTCGGCTTGTATATGTGTGCAATTTCCGTTTCCGCTTTATTCCACATGATTAGGCTGATGATATGAGCACTCTTCAGCATCTGCTGCTCAGCCTGAGTAGCTACACCGTGCAGCTCAAGGCCCCCCTGCATTAAAAATGAAGGCAAAGTTCTTTTTATTCCCAAAAAAAAAAAAAAGGAAAGAAAAAACACTGAAAAATTCTATTGGAATAAGCTCAAATCCCATGCAAATCTTGTAAAATCTGCACTCAAAAAATTTTCAAAAAAATATTGCTAAAAATTTTTACAAACTAATCAGTGCATTAAGTGCTCGTATGCAGAATATGCAGCTTTCAACTGGGCCAAAGCTTTACTGTAATTAAAGTCGAAAAGTTAAGGCCATCTATAACAATTTAAATGGCAAGCAAAAGCAGCTTAATATCCTAAGAGTATTTGCTCTAAACTTGTCTCTTCCACCCACTCTCTTTCTCTCTATCTCTTTGTTGAAGAGTCACTTCACCTGAGTGTGTCTCCCTCCCTCTCTCTCTCACTCTCCTCTCTCTCTCTCTCTTTTTCTCATCTTGTAAGCAATTTAATAAAATTAAAATAGATTGCACAAATAAATATGCACTCATGCAGAGCCAAGGGCCAGTGCCAAACGTTTCTGGATTCTGCAGCAAATTAACGTTTTTTCTACCCAAAAAAAAAACCGAGAAAAATACCAGAAAAAATTTAGGAGTATAACGAAAAAACTGGCAACCTAAAATGCCTTGTAATGCTGGAAACGCGCTCGGCATTTTTAATTCCAATAAATATGTGTATATGTATGCGTATATATACCGATTATACATACAGAAATATATATATTTATATATATGTATATGTATGTGGCAGCATGAAATGATGGCAACTGGACTTGTGGCACGTGCAACATAAAAAGCAGCACGAAAATGCGATAATACATTCTCTTTCCTTAACCTCTTCCTCTTCATCTTCGTCTTCTCTTGTGCCACAAACTTCACACACTTCGCTGGACGCTCAAAAACAAAATTGAGAGAACATTTTCCAAATCTCTTTTGTATTGAAGATAAGATACTCTGCTGATATAAATGTGGTTAAGCTAGCTTTTACAAAAAGCGTTTAGATACTTTCAAGCCGTTCATATGAGCTTCTTAATAATTAAATTTAATATTAAATAAAATAAATAATTCCTTGCTTTATAGTAAGTATAGCTAACATGGTTTCAATTCATTTATATGAACTTTGAAATGATTGAATTGAATATAATATGAAATTGAATTGAATATAATAAATAAAGTATATTTATTTGAGCTTTTAAAAAAATTCAATAAAAAATTTAAATTTAAATTATATAAATTAATTAATACTCTACTTATATGGAAAATTTCAATTCGTTTTTATTACCTTTTAAATAATTTAATAAATAAATAAAATTAAAATTAAAATTGAATAAATACTCTACTCACTATATATTTAGTAAATGAACACAGCTAAAATTGTTTCAATTTGTATAAATAAGCTTTTAAATAATAAAATAAATATATCAAATAAAAATTGTAATGAAATTATAAAATTAATACTATGTTTATATAGTCTGTAAGTTCATTTTACATATTTAAAATTTTTATACCAAATATAACAAGATTATAATACTCGCAGGTAAAGTAGTTCTTCTCTAAAAGAGTTATTCTCCTTTTCTACTGAAACGAGCATACCGCATTGCGTTCGCTATAAAAACGCAACATGAAACTAAATTGGCATGGTATATTTTTTATTTTATATTATGTTTTTTATTTATTTTATTACAGTTTGCCACATGCCACTTGCATAGTTGCTTTCAGAGATTTGTTACAGACCGAATGCCTGGCCGCGGGGCCAAAAACATGAGTTCGTCCTTTTTTTGCCGCTTCGACGACGACGGCGAAGCTACACGCTCAGCCCGTAGCCCTTTTTTTACAAGTTTATTAAAAAAAGAGAGCGAGGGAACTTCAAACTAGTAGAAGAACAAAACTTTAGTATGGTATATGGTATATGTTATATGCTATTGAAGAAGACATAAGGCATACGCATGGCTTGCATATTGAAATGATAGTTTTCGAACAACAAAAAAAATGTTATTACACTCGGAGCACCTTGTTTGCAATTGGGCCAAAGTTTAAAGGCTTAGAGCGGGTGTTGTTGTAGTTGTTGTTGGTTGTTGCTTGTTATGTGTGTGTGTGTGTTCTGTGGCTAGCATTGATGTTGGTCAAGAGCGTTAAATCCACATGACAGAGCATTGACCATGTTTACACACACACACATACTAAAAAAAAGAGAAACTTTTGCCCTAAGGCTAACGAAACTTTGGCACAACGCAAAATTTGCGGTGTCGACAGCTTTTAGCCAAATGGAAAAACCCAGCTGACCAGGTGCCCGGACGGGTCTATGAACATTGCGCTGCAATTTATTTTTATTTTTTTGCTAAGAGCCAAACTTGATTGAGGCTAATACGTTTACCCTTATTTACCAACTGAGTTAAATGAGCAAAAGCCAAACGATAAACTGTTAACTGAAAACTGTAAACTAAAAACTGTAAAAAAAAGTGCGTGTAAAGTTTTACAATCAAGTTTTGCCATTTAATATTTACATTTATTTCCTGGAAAATGTAATGTAAATATTTATGCACTAATTGCTGTAATTACTAAAGTTTTTTTTAAAACTTATTTGACATAACTAATTAACGACAATTTTAAATTATAACAATGGCCAGAATGATGTTTTTTATGGCAAATTATATTCCAATAATGCTCATTTTTGCTTTTCTAATTATACATATATTTAACGAATTATACATTAAACAGTATATCATTTACAGTTCATAAAACATTGATTGCGCTGCCGCATGGAATAATTACCCAAACTCATTAGTCAAGCCCGAATGAGCGAGAAAATTTATAGAACTACATAAACAATTTTCAATTTCAATTGCAATTTGCCAATTTCAATTGTTTATATACCATTAATGGGTTTAGTTTGGTGACAATGTCTATAAATATAGTGTATTATTTTCTATTTATAATCTATCTGCCTATCACGCATTCCAAAGTGCGTATGCTAAATGTTTGATGTAGGGATTTTTAAAGGCATTGATGATTTTTCAGTTTCAGAATGATTTCGAGCTGCAATTTGAGAACTTTAGCTGTTCTAGCCAGGATCATAGTGAATCCCTGATCGAACGATTTAATTGTGGTCTTAACAAGAACGTGAAAAGACGCACCCTGCACATGGAATTCGCCCTGAAGGAATCCCTGGCCGATTATACATTTCATATAGGCATTGTACTACCCAGACGCAGTGTGGACTTTGTGCTGCTCAATGTGACCACAGGTGGCTGCCAGTTGCTCTCGAATAGGAATCAGGTGCCACTGATGCGTATCTCCAGGGAAATACTCGATCGCTATAGCAATTTCCCGCGTCAATGTCCATTTCAACGAGCTAAGGCCTACTATATACGCGGCTTTCGACTCGATCTGGGTCTAATACCAGCCGTGAACATGGAAACCCCGGTGCGTCTGCAATTCACGTATATCAGGCGGCAGCTGCATTGGTTGCAAGGACACATTGTGGCGCGTGTGCAGCATAAAACCAATGCCAAAAAGAAGGACACTTGAATGACTAAAGCAACTCATATTAAATACTATACTTGAATTATAAGGTGTATATAAAGCTAAAGAATATGGTTAATCCAAACTCGACCGTTTGATCTGCGACTAAACCATCTGCAACGGCTGTAGTTAATATGCTAGAAAATCAGCCAACTGTCTGACTCTGACAGCGTCAACAGAACCAAACACCTGCTGCTGTTGCTCTTGGTGTTGCTTCTATTCTGAAAGAGGCTGTTGGTGTTGCTGCTGTTGGTGTTGCTGCTGTCAGTTTGCTCCCATGCCACATGTCTGTCGCTCTGTGGCAATTTGTTCCATGCCATTCAGCAAATGTTGTTCAATTACCTTTACACTCACACACAGACTCACTTACATTCACACTCACACACGCCCGCTAACTGGGCTAACAGAGCCATTGTCTGGCTGCTGCCACATGGCGAGGTAAAAAAAGCCATTCGACATTCGACAGTTGGCAACAGGCAGCAACTCGTTAGAGCCAACTGGCAACTGGTAACAGGCAAATAATAACGCTTTTAGTGAAACTAACTAACTATGAGCAGAACAAGCGTCGCATGGCCTTTGCCTCATGGCGTACAACATCGAACAAGACGCTGTGTGTTTGTCAAATGATTTGCAACATTTTCCCATTTGTGCACTTGCCACACAAGTGCGAATAAGTGAGTGAGAGTGTGTGAGTGTGAGTGTGAGTGTGAGTACCATGTTGCGACTCATGTGAATGGATTTTAATTAGACCTTAGACATTTGCATGTTGTTGCTCATTACAAGTGAAACATGGCTAAATTTGTCTCAGTTTTACATTTACTTGTTCTTCCATCTCCAAACAGTTAGCAGCTCGGCCTAAACTCATTTGAGCAGCAATGATTATAGAGCTATTTTAAACCAACTACCAACAAAATGTTGCAAAGACCCTTTGGAATGGAATTGGAATGCTTCAGATTGAACTCTTGTCTGTCTATTAGACACTCATATTAATTTGTGAAATCTCATAGCCTACAATTTATGTCTCATGTTATACATGATTATTTCATTATATAGTGTATGTGTTTAAAATGTATTATTTACTTATCTTCTATACTGTAAAAGTGTTGATATTCGATATGTGTATAAATGCACATATTTGCATTTAATTAAAGACCTCTCAGATATGTTTTAATGTCATAATTATTGCTTATGGCAAATATTGACATTATAAATTACATCACATTGGAAAGCAGGCAATTTGAATGCTTAATTGACTAAACAACTATTTAAGTCAATTATTTAACCAGTGTTAAGGATAGCAATTACTCCAAATTATTATAATTTCTACTAATTTTGAACAGTTTGACAAATAGCAAATATTGACTTGCACATAATATTTACAAATAGATGGCAATGCTGTCACATATCAACTAACTAAAATGACAATTTTAAACATCCTGACGTCTTTTATTTGAACAGTATTAAAATAAATAAAGGCATTTTAAACGGCAGCGTTCGATTCGAACCCGCGACCTTAAACTCAAGAGAAGCATTCCCTTACTGCTAAGCTATTCGAACCGCCTGTTGAGTATACATAGAAGCAAAGCAGAACAGAGCAAATACTTTTACATAAAATACACACATACATATACATACATATATATAGAGACCAACAACACGCCATTACTTGCTTTACGTTGCATTCATACCTATATATGCATATACGTATGCACATGCACACACACACACACACACACGAACGGGAAAATGCATGCATGTAGTAGTGTACACAGATCTGCGAGCGTACCATTTACTCACTCTCACTCTCTCTCTCTCTGTCTCTATTACTATCTTCCTTCATGAATGCAATGAACAGAGCTGTTATAAACCTAATGAACGGAGCTATTATCGCTGTGTTGTTTTGATCCCATGTAAAACCAAAGCAGACTGCGATCCCTATGTACATACACATGCATACGCCGTTACTTTTGCTGTGAGCAAATCAATTGAGCAGCAATGCACTTCAAATGCTCTACTGCTAGAAGCATTGTTTTCTTGCATCATAAGATATGAGCAAGCCAATATTCTCTCCCATTGAAGAGAAACTGTACGAATTTGTGGGCAATTGTGTGCGGAGCTGATGCATATGAAATACCCTGCTTAAACTTTGCATTTAATTATTGTAAATATATGTATTAATAATTGATAATTTGATCCAGTGAAAAAATTCAATAGTATGCGAAATCGAGCTTAATGTAGTTTTACAATTTTTAAATAAAAAAAAACCAAATAATTTTATATTATTTATGCAGTTGCCTTTAAAAATCTTGAGTGGTAGTATGAGAATCATACAACCCTTTCTATGATGAGCAGATGAAACTGATATCTGCATCGAGCTGCAAAACTGTGGAATAGACAAACTAAAGAAATTTGACAATATCGAAAGAGAAGAAGATTAAAGAATAGACATGAGAGCAGAGAGAAACTTTAGTTGACGAAATGTGTTTGCTTGAGGTGGTCACTATGCTCTTTGAGCATTATTTTGAAGCACTTAAAACATAATTTGTGTTTAGTATACTGTAAATGTGAATGGGTCAGTCTCAAATGTGCATTTAACTAAAGGCATTAGAATTTCAATAGCCTAAAAACGGCAGTTGCATAATAAATAAATGTAATGCTGTTAACCTGTTGAAATTTTGCTCGTCTGGCTTAAAAACTTCTGCATTATTAATGGGCATTACTTTTGCTTTTGACTTTGCCTCATGCTTTTTACGGTGAGTTTTTTCTCTTCTTGTTACACTTCTCGTTGATGTAGTTGCTGTACTCGTTGTTGTTGTCGTTACCGTTCTCTGTTCTCGTTGTTGTTGTTGCTGTTAAAGCGAGCACACAAAATATTGATAAGCCCAGTCCGCAGACCTCTAAAATTCTTGTGGCTTGGTAGCCACAATATGTTTTTTCTGTTTTTTTTTTTTTTATGTTGAGCTACTCAGACGCTGAGGCCGCAGCCGAAAATTGTTGGTTAAACTGCGGCTCATAATTATGCCCAAAACCCTTTGCGCTGATCTTGGGTTAGTCTGCATAAGGTGGCTCTATATGGCTGGAGGAAAAATCTTTATCAACGTGCCACGAAAACTTCGGCGTTTTTAAGACTTTAAAACTTTTTGCTGTTTTGCCGTTGTTGCCGAATTTTTGTTTGGTATGAAAACGTCATAAAAACTTGAGACTTGAGCACGTGCATATGACAGAGACAGATAGACAGAAAAAGAAAGAAACAATGAGAGAGACTACGAGAGAGGGAGAAAAGGAAAGAGAAACAGGGAGAGAGAGAGAGAGAAAGTGAGAAAAAGAGCGAAAGCGAGAGGGCAAGTTAGTGTATGGCATGTAAAATGTTTCGTTTCTCATTTCGCTGTCATCTTTTAACAAAATAAAATATTGGCAAATTAAATTCTAAACAAAAATTGTATAATTAATTAATGTTAGTTAGTTGGCACGCTGTCAGCAGCTTATAGATATTATTTTATGAAAAATTACTTTTGGCCTTTTGTACGGCATGCAGCTGACAGATAACAGTAAAACAAACAACAGTAAAAACAACAAATACAACACTGTGCCAAACTTCGATACGAAAAGTCATTTTCCATGTACAAAAATGTTGAAAATTTTACGCTTTAGAATTTGAACGAAACTCGATTTGTTTGTTCGTTCAGTTGCTCGTTCGTTTTGTTCATTCGTTCGTTTTGTTCGTTCTTTCGTTCGTTCGTTTGACTATGCATAATTTTTGCCACAAGTTTTTGCTTTTACTGAATGTTTGTTGTTGTTTCTGTTGTTGTTATCATTGTTGTTGTTGTTTGTCATTATTGATGTTGTTGCTGTCAATTTCACAGATTAATGCGCGCACATTTGAACGCCTGTGTCTGGTCGTCTGTCGGTCTGTCGCTCTGTCTGCCACTTACATTTATTATTGACAATGGGCAAAGTTTTTGGTCTCTGGTCACGCAGCGCCAAAAATTGATTTACGCAAATGTTTTAATCGACAAAGTCTCAGTGTATGCTACACTGCTATACTGTGTATATAGTATATAGAGACTGTTAGTTAGTTATGCTGCCAGTACATAATTTATGGGAGCGTATAAACTTTCATATATCCAACATATCAAGACATGCATTCATATATACATGCATTTATACATATAAACATTCATACATCCATACAATATTATATATGTTCAGAGTTATAAACAGATTTTAAGTACACGCCTTGTCCCAAAAAAAGGAGAAATAAGTTATATGTGTGTACATATTTATATATAGTATGTTGGCCAATTTATATTTGGTAGCCAGAGGGCAGGGTTTGAGCTAGGGTTCTGTAGCTATATTCCAACAAAAATAACAATACGAACAATAATAATAATAACAACAACAAGAATAACTGTAAAGGCAAGTCTTAACATAATATTTTGCATTATAATCTCACTGTCCGTTCGTCCTGGGGCTATTCATAAATTTAAGACACATTTTCTATTGAAATGCAAAGCTTTAAAAAGGTTTTCGTAACTCTAGAATAAAAGCGGAACCCTGTTTACATTCTATACCCTGCAATCTGTCAAAGTGGGGCTATTATCACTTAGACTAAGGCAAAATTAGATGTAATAGATTCTATTAATAAGTGTTTTAGATCAATATTATTGACTTATGAGAGCCCTGACAACCCCACAGAATGCTTTGCAATTACAGGGTATACCAACTGCGATGAAATCCTGCTGTTACTCTTGTTGAAAAGCAATTTTTGGCATTCACTTTTCGTATAAATTGTGAAAATATTGATTCATATTGCATTTGCTGTTGCTTTTTGTTTGTTATAACGTTGAATAAACATTGTTTGGACTTAAACTAAACACACTCACTAATCTTGCAACTAAAAATACATAAAAATATTTTTATCTAACATATGTTTTGGAATAATATAGAATTTATTCTCACAGTAGTTGAGCTGCTTTTACTCTTGTTATCTGACTTGAGCGCTGTGGCAAGTCGAATATACATGTGAATGTTTCTTTTGAGTGATAAGCGTATCTAAGTATTTATTCGAATATCCATAATCCAACGTTTTAGAAAACCCAAAAGATATCCATTAAAAACATTTACTTGCACTTTCGATTGTTATGTTTTATGTGGTTAGAAAGAAAATCAGAAAAATTATGTTTATATAAAAATAAATTAAAAATTGATTTAAACTAACCGCAAGAATTTCTCAAAAATTTTGTGGTTACAGGCCTATAAAAATGACATGGAGACGCCCAAATATTCACAGTACGGTGCTACAGCTCGTCGAGTATACAACCTTTACAGGGTATTTTAAAATATTGAAGTACTTGAAAAAACCATTGTTGCAAGATGAACGCCGAACTGAAAGCCTTGGAGTTGCTCTTCGAACGTCCCCTGGAGCCGGTGTTCACCACTCGGGACAGCGGTAAGACTGTGTTCGATCTGCCCGATAGCTTCTATACGGATCGCTTCAAGAACAACGCCGAGGCCGTATCGAATCGCTTTAGCCAAAATGTTGAAGGACGCATCCCTATTCGGGAATTGGCCAAGAAACCGAATCTTAGCTTTGCCAACAAGCTCAAGCGCAAGAGTCAATTCTCGCTGTTCAACAGTGAGCATCGTGAGATTGCCAGTCAGTTGACTCAACTGTACCTGGAGGCGCCCAATCTCCAGCAATTTGTATCGCTGGCTGCCTTTACCAAGTGAGTGTTTTTATATTGTAAAAGGATTCACATAATCTCTTTCTTTTTAATTATTTTCTTGTCTAGGGATCGCGTCAATCCTATGCTGTTCCAGTACAGTTATGCCGTTGCCATTGCCCATCGTCCAGATACGCGCACCGTGCCCATTCCCAACATCTCGCAGGTCTTTCCAAGCAACTTTGTCGAGCCATCTGCACTGCAGGATGCTCGCCAGGAGGCCTCCGTTCTGGAACGTGGCAACCGTAACGTTGTGTTTATTGAGGCCAACTATACGGCCACGGATCGTGAGGATGAGCAACGTCTCGCCTATTTCCGTGAGGATATTGGCGTAAACAGCCATCACTGGCACTGGCATTTGGTCTATCCAGCCAGTGGACCCGTGGAGGTGGTCAACAAAGATCGCCGCGGTGAACTCTTCTACTACATGCATCATCAGATCCTCGCACGCTACAATGTCGAGCGTTTCTGCAATCATCTGAAGCGTGTACAGCCACTCAGCAATTTGCGAGAGCCCATTGTAGAAGGTTACTTCCCCAAGATTCTATCGAGCCTTAACAATCGCACCTATCCGGGCCGCATTGCCAACCAGGCGCTGATCAATGTGGATCGTGCGGATGGTCGAATTGAGGTCGGCGATGTTGAACGCTGGCGTGATCGCGTCTTGGCCGCTATTGATCAGGGCTTCGTAGAGAATGTAAGCTTTCATATAACATAAACCTTAATACTTCAATCTAAATCCGTTCAAAACTTTACAGACTCAAGGCCAACGTATTCCTTTGGATGACGTGCGTGGTATTGATATACTCGGTAATCTGATTGAGGCCTCGCCGTCTCTCTCAGTGAATAGCCAGTTCTATGGAAATCTGCATAATCAGGGCCATAATATCATCTCGTTTTCCCATGATCCCGATGGCCGTCACCAGGAGGAATTCGCCGTTATGGGTGATGTGACTACGGCTATGCGTGATCCGGTATTCTACAGATGGCACGGCTTCATCGATAACATTTTCAACAAGCACAAAACACTTCTGCCACCCTATGCTGCCAAGGATCTAGATTTCTCGGGTGTCAATGTGACCTACATTGAGGCAAAGATCGGTGTAGCTGGTGCACGACCCAATACACTGATCACCTATTGGCAGCGATCGACCGCAAATCTGGCAGCAGGTCTTGACTTTGGGCCAGCCGATGATGATAATATTGGTGCCTCGTTCAGGCATTTGCAGAATGCACCCTTCACCTATATGTTTAATGTGACGAACAGCGGTCCCAAACGCACGGGAACTTGTCGCATTTTCATTTGCCCCAAGAGCGATGAGCGCAATCAGCCGTTGCGCCTGGAGGAGCAACGTCTCATGGCCATTGAAATGGATAAATTCACGGTCGAGTGTAAGTGAATACTGCAATTTGTATGATTGTTATTGCTATTCCATTTCTATTTCTATTTGCTATTTACTATTGACTATTCACAATTCACCATTCACCATTCACCATTCACTATTCACAATTCACAGTGATGCCTGGCGAGAATACGGTGCGCCGTGAATCGACCTCCTCATCAGTGACCATACCATTCGAGCGCTCCTTCCGTGCTGTGGGAGCCAACTATCAGCCGACGGCTTCCGATGAATTGGCACGTTTCCGTTTCTGCGGCTGCGGTTGGCCGCAGCATCTGCTGCTACCCAAGGGCAGGCTCGAAGGCATGGTATTCGATTTGTTTGTCATGATTTCGGACTACAGTCAGGATGCAGTGCAACAGCTAACCAAGTGCGTATAACTCTCTCTCACTCACACTCTCTTTCTGTTTCTATCACTCTGTGTGACTCTGTTTGTGTCTCTGCTTTTGCTGAAACTAATCAATATCTATTTAATTTTGATTCAAGTACACCGAACGATGCCTGCAGCACAGCCTATTCGTTCTGCGGTCTGAAGGATAAGCTCTATCCCGACAAACGCACCATGGGCTACCCATTCGACAGGCGTTTGCCCAATGATGATCTGAATGCTTTGGTTGCCGCATTCAATAATATGGCCAGAACCGATTTGACTATCAAGTTCAATGACAAGGAGGTTGGCGGCACATAATGCAGTGATTTGCATTAACCCCAAAAATCAATTTTTTATATTTCTATATGCAATAACTATATATACATAATCGTATATATACTATATATACCACATATATACTCAATATACTGCAAGAATAAAGCTTGCCACAATTTGCTAGCTAAATATTTGTCTATGCATTATTTAATATTATTTAGACCAATGTGATTTCTTGTTAAGCCACACACACACACGCACACACACACACACACACAGGCGCACTCATATAGGCAAATAGCGTCTGCTGCTGTTTATTTGCACCACACAAACACGCCCACTTAGTTGCTTTGTATGGAGGCGGCAAGGCTAATCCTATTAGACTTCAAAGCCGTTTACTCAACAAACTTTGCCATCGCCCAGCGTCCAGACTTGCCCCCCTCATTTAAGCTATACCATACCCACTACTCACTCCCTGCTACTCAATCCCTCCCCTTTGCCCATGTTGCCCCTATGTTTGCACCATTTTTGTGGCAAGCAGCAGACGCTCTGCTCTCTATTACAGTTTCGTAGCAAAACCGCTGCACGTGTTGCGCTTATTAATTTTTTGTTCTTTACTTCTCTCTCTCTCTCTACTCTACCTCTATCTCTTTCTCTCTCTTTGTGTTTCTTTCTCTGTCTTCGCTGTTCCCTGTCCGTCTGTTGCGTACAACATTTTGCCGCACGGCCAGTGCCACAATTAATGCTGCTTCAAAGTTTTTCGAGCTTCCCCTTACTAAAAAAAAACTAAGTAGTACTAAGCGTGCCACTTGCAACACAACAGATTGTCCCAATACGTATATATATATATATATTATAGGCTAACAAATTGATGTTTAATGGTTGTATTGGTCAGCAAATTGCCAGCTAAAAGTTTATTATTAAAATCAATGCGAACAAAATTGCAATTAATATTCGCCGGGATAACAATCGGAAAACTAATTCAAACTTTTATCTATGGCCCGGAAATGGCATGGATTAAATATTGTTACTTATTTAAAGTTATTATGGCTTATTGTTGGCAAATGTTTAATACAAATTTTAAATATTTAATGCATTTGCACAAAATTTGTTCGCATTTAGATTATAAACATATTTTTTTGTAAATATGCGTAAGTCATTTTATTTTTGCAGAATTTAAAATAAATATTTATAATTTAATATAAATATAAATATGAACATACTATTTATTCTGTTTATTAATGTTTTAGAAAAGAAGAAGAATCACAGACTCCAAAAAGAGGTGATCGAACCCTCAACCCAAAGATTAGAAGACTCAATCTCTACGAACCGAACTATAGTATTTGAAAAATCTCCCACCCTTAGTAAAAATGATTATGTTCGTCTTTAATTCTAACTCCTTTAAAATTAATTGCATAAAAATTTTATTATTAAAAAAAAATTAAGATATAACAAAGGAAATTTTAATTTAACAATTTAAAATGCAATCAAACTCAGTTTTTGTGTTAAAATTTCTCTGTGAGCTTAAAAGAGAAAAATTAATAAGCACTAGACTCTTGAAAATAGCAAAAACAACATCAACAACAACAATACAAAAAAAAAAAATAGAAAGAACATAAATAAGTTGAAAAGCGAAAAAATGCACTGGGTACATTGAAAAATACTTTAATTTATTTTGTGGCCCAAGGCCAAATTCAATTGGGGAGTGGATATTTTGGCATAACTTTGTTTGGCTTTGCAGAGCGAGGACTACGATGACTGTGTGAACTAGAAGGACTGGGAGGACTGGGAGGATTGGGAGGACAGTGAAGACTATGAGGACTAGGAGGACTATGGTGAATTGTTTTCTCTGACGTGTTTTTTATATACATTTTCATGTGTTCATGGGTATTTGTTATTTTGTGCGATGCTATTTGTGTTTGGCATTAATGTAAGCTTAGGCACTGCGCCTAGCCATGGCTAAAGTTTGATTTGATTTCATTTTACTCACAGTTTAACGTTTTTTTTTTGTTTTGTTTGCGTAGCAACGGCAAATGCAAAAATATTTGGCAACTTTAAGCTCTGGCTTTGCCAAAGAAAAAAACACCAAGGAATCTTAAGTGCTGCCAGTGTAGCCCTAGGCACACACACATAGACATAAACACACACACTCACACTCATACATACACTCACTCACACTCACACTCACCCACTCACACTCACACTCACCCACTCACACTCATATGGATGCCTTATTACTTAGGGTTTCTAGCAAAATAGTAAATAATGTGCGAGAATTTGCATTTTAATGCTGTTTACTGCTTGGGTAAGCATCATATCTCAACATATATATACTTGTATATGTATGTTTGTGTGTGTGTGTTGGTCTAGCTACGTTTACTCGTTTACTCAGTTATTTAAAGTTAATTAACAACATATTTAGTTGCTGCTTCAGCAGAATACAATAGCTTTATAAATACACTTTGCATATGATATACACCTGCTGATGATGCCGATGAATCTGATGATATTCATATTGTTTTATCAAAGGCCAGCGGCAAATTATTACACACAATTGAATCTTGAATTTCGTTGAAAATTTGCCTTAAATCAATTTTGATACACACACTTCTGTATATACTCTATATACATATAGTTCATAAATCTTTTGGCTCTAATTGCCAGCAGTCAATGGAAAATGCATTCATATGTAAACATAAAAAAACAGCAACAATATGAGTAATATGCGTGCAAATAGCTTTAAGAAAATATTGAATTCGTTCATAATCAAATCTAAATTAATATGCAAAAATTTAAATCAATAAAAATTAAGCAATTTACTATTTAAATTCAAGCTTAATTGAGCTTCAATAATGCATTTTTAAATTTCAAATTAACCGCCATATTACATTGCAATTATAAACTATGTGGCAACTCTGCCATAACTGTTCTCTTTCGCAACTGTTACTTAACAGATTGGGAACAGCTTTTAGAAACGCAGCTGTGGTAAATATTTTCGGGAAGAGTTTAAAAGAGCAAATCCTTAGAATAATGTAATGTAATTATCGCCATACTTTACAGAGTTTTTTGTTTAATTAAATACAAGCATTACTTGAAGAGAAAAGTTAAAAACATTGAACAATCAGGTAAAATGCCATGCACCTGGCTAAAAACAGTGTGTGCGCTCATTTTATGGCCAAAAAAAAGTAAAGTTGGCAAAAATTATGAAATTAGCTAAAAGTCGAAATGTTTTGCTTTCACTTTGCTCCCACTCATTCCGTTCGTTCCGTTCTTTTGCCTTGTTTCATTTTCATTTTGGCGCATTCTCTCACGCTCGCACAGCGGCAAACAAAAGTCAAAGTGAAATAAAAATGAAACGTGCGATTTATGTGCATACATATATGTATGTATGTATGTATATACAAACATACGTATCTATATATATATGTATATATATATATATATAGCGCACAATATGTTGT
>JBANCZ010002289.1:0-16420 GCA_037040025.1 Sphaerogastrella javana | reverse complement strand
GTTATTAAAAATATAACAAAATATATATATATATATATATTTAAATATGTATATATACACCTACATTTATATATATATATAGATCTGCTACCATAGTGGAAAATATTTCATTGATAAAGCAAAGATTTTCTGTTTATATTAGCAGCAGTAATTGAATGAGTTAGTATGAATTCAATTTGAATCATTCGAAACAGGGAACTCTCTGGAAATCAAATACTCTCTAAGAATGAGAATGAGTATAATTGAAAAGAGAAATGATAGAAACTGATCGTATATAGGCTTCGATTAAGGCGAAAAGTGTTTAAAGAAAGATTGAGATATAGATAGATAGATATAGTGATAAGTATATATATTAGTGACTAAACTCCTAGAAATTACAAAACTAATCAAATCTATAGTCTAGTCAAACGTTTTACTTAAACTTATGTTTTAGTACTTAATTAACTAAAGCATTTAAGCAATTGTACAAACTAATAAAATGTGGCATTACGCGTTTCAGCTATAAATTGTGAAAGAGAGAGAGAAAGAAAGAATGTGAGAAACACAGAGAAAGAAAGAGAAAAAGGGAGAGAGAGATAGAGAAAAAAACACACACATACAGACAAACGAAAATCGTAAAACAAAACCCTTCATTGCTGCCACAAATTGTTGCACTATTTGGTTAAACGATACACGTACTCAGCGCATAGGCGTTACCAAAGGGGGCGCTACCCCCCTTCCAGCTGTCATGTTTACGATGTTCAAAGTGTCGCTGGCATAACTAAATTTTGTCAATGTTTGTGTGTTAGACGGAGGGAGAGAGAGGGAGAGAGAGAGATAGATAGAGCCAGAGTGATTGAGTGTATGTAATAGTGTAATAGTTTTGTGGCATAGCTCGAGGCGTTCAAGCAGCCACTTAACATGCAGCAGTATTCTATATTTTATTCATATATATATATTTTTTAAGTTTAGTTTATTTACTGTACATTTAAATGTTTGAAAGTGACAGCAGCAACAGCAACAGCAGCAGCAACATTAACACCAGCAGCAGCAGCAGCAGTAGAAGTAGAAGCAGTAGCATCAGTTCTAGAATGCCTTTGAGTTCATGGGGCTATTTTCAGGGGCATTACGTCAACATGAAGCAGCGAGCGCAGAAAAGAGAGAGTGAGAGAAAGAGGGGGAGAGAGATAGGGCGACCCATAGATACACATACTTTGGCTATAGCTATAGAGCTATAGCTACATATATATATATACATATATACGCACATGTCTATGCAGGCAAAGGCCCACATGTTTTTTTTCTGCTTTTTGCATATGCGAAATTCGCAATTTGCCATACGCGATACATAAAAACTGCTATAAACAAATAAAAGTACAGCTAGCTAGCTAGACAGATAGAGAGGGAGGGACATAGAGAGAGTGCAAGAAAGAGAGAGAGTGGGAGAGATAGTGGGAAAGAGAGAGCGTAAGCAAGCAAACCATCAGCATAGCGAAAAATTGAAAAAACTGAAAGCAAACATTGAGCGATGACGACAACAAGCAAAAGTTTTTGCACCTCAATGACGAACCACACCCCCAACGGCTACCTCCCACTTACCCCATGACCCTCATGCCACTATCTATGTGGCTGTAGCTGTATCAGTGTTTGCCTTGCCACACAGTAGCAGCAGCAGCAGCAACAGCAACAGCAGCAGCAACAGCATCAGCAGCAACAGCATCAGCTTGTCAACATTTAGCCAGCTTGTGCGTGGGCGTGGTTGTGGGCGTACGCTTTAAATATGCAACGTATGCTGCCTAAAATATTATGCGCAATCGCTACTATGTTAGATATCTATCTCCCTCCTTCTCTATCTGTCTCTCTCTCTTTCTCTCTCTCTCTCTCTTTGCACCATTCCTTTTCAGCGTGAATGTTGCCACTTGTCACATCCACAGGCCTTTGCCCTTGCCCCACCCCGCCTTCATTGCCGCCCACTTAGCGCTTTGCGTATTCTAAAATAAAAACGCAGCTTGCTGTTTTTTTTTTATTTTTTTATGTGTGCTTTTAAAGCAGCTTTCATGGGTTAGTAGCTTGCTAACAGTAATTCCAATTTGCTATACAATTGCCATAAAAAAATATACATAAAAAAGTAGCTAAAAAGTAGCTGCAGTTTTTATTTACGTAAATATTATTAGCATTTATTTGTTTGTTACTAATTATAATTATTTAATTATAATTTTATTAATTTTTTTATAAATTTATTTACAATTTTTCTTTTTATTTAATTTATTAATTTAATTATATTTATTTATTTATATATTTATTTATTTACATATATTTTTATTGTTATATTAGTTTGTTTGTTAATTTTTTTTATTAATTAATTATTTAATTAATTTTTTTATTTGTTAATTTGATTATGTATCTATTTATTTGCTTTGTCATACATTTATTTATATTTTATTTATATTATTTTTTCTCATTTATCCTTTCATATTATTATATTGAATTTAAAAAAAATGCTATATGAATAGATGAAATTATATATTTATTTATATAATATTCATTTATGTCATTTTTGTTATGATTTTGTAAATGTATATTTATTTTTTAATATTTATTAAAGACATTTTTAAAGAGTTCTCCCAAATATTTAAGATTATTCATTATTTAATGCAGTTTTCTTCCACTTGAAATAATGAATAAAATTTAGAATAGAAAGTCTTGGTACAATACACAAACTAAAGCAGACTTCGAAATTAGTTGATTGTGGCACGTTGGCCTTCAAATAAAAATGCGCTTAAAACAAAAGCAATAAAAACAACAGCAGCGCCACCTGTCGCCCAAGCTGAGCCTGTTGCTGCCAATTGCCCCATGTCTCTCTTTGTGTGCCACTGTCTTATTCTTTCTCTCCCTCTCTCTCTTTCTCTCTATCTCACTCTCTCTCTCACATTCTCTCTCTCCCTCTCTCTCTCTCTTCTCGTCATGCTTCGCCTTTTGGTTTTAATGTGACCACATAAATTTAGCAAATCAAAAACGCGTTTTATGGCTCTCGCTGATGTGTTCCGTCTGTCTCTTTTGCTCTCTCTTTTTTGCCAGTCTATACATCACTCTTTCTCACTCTCTCCCTCTCTTTCCCATTATCTCTTTTTCCCTTTCCCGCTCTCTCTCTCTCTTACTCTTTTTGCCCCTATCACTCTGTGTTTGCCTTGCCATCTGTTTTGCTCGTCCATCCATACGTCTGTCTCTCCGTTTCTCCGTCTCCCTGTCTCTCTGTCTCTCTGTTTGTCTGTTCTTTCGCCCGAACGTTGAAGTTTTGTGGCTTGCAGCTAAATTTATTGCATTTACAAGCATATTACAAAACGCGCTCTCTCACGTAGCGGTAGTTGCTGCTGCCACTTGCCACACGCCCCTGCTAACGCCTCCCTTCCTATCCTGAGTTGAGCAGAGTTTTCACTGCGGCGAATTCCCAGCTGCCACATAAAAGCGCGTTGCACGTCCTCAGCCAAATTGTGGCAGCAACAAAGACCCAATGGCGCCAGAGCAGCCAAAGTGACCCACAGCCCCCTAACCCTTCTAAACCCTTACCCTACAAATACCCCCTTTACAGACATGCCACAGCTAGTTGCAAGATTGATGGCGCGCTGAATTGCTGCTGCTGTTGCTGCCGCCGTTGCTGCTGCTGCTGCTTCTTCCTCTTGGTCTTTTGCTTGCAAGTGCAACTTACACTATGAATTACTCATTGCTCATTTTTAGCAGCAATTTATTGTTATTGTTGCTGCCGCACGCTGTGGCAAGCGCTCTCCAGTTGCTGATGTCGTTCTTGATGCTGCAGTTGCTGCTGCTGTTGTTGTCGTTATTTGGCTTTAGAAAAACACACACAAAGGACACCAGCGCATCGTGGAAAGTTGCCACTTGCCACTTGCCACTTGCCACTTGTCTTAGTTTAGCTGCTGCCAACTTGCAACATTTTGTGGCAAGTTTAAACTTAGAGCCCTGGCCGCGCATAAATTTGTTGCTCAGTTCGCGCTGCCGCAGCAATTACAACTAATGCGGCAACTGCGTGGCTGACATCATTAGGCTCTAACTAACACACAAACACACGTGCACCAATACACACTCACACCAACACACACACACTCATACACACACTCACACGTACACACCAACACACACACATACATTTGCAGTTGAGTTTTGCTTAGCGACTTCCGTTTAGCCACTGCTTCATTTCCTGCACAGGGAGCAGCACACATGGCGTATGTGTAATCAAGTGTATTGAAACACACACACGTGCTTTTATACACTATCACACTAACACTCACTCTCACACAATCACACTAACACTTACACTCAGAATCACACTCACACTCACACTCACACTCACACTCATTTGCTGGCTGCTTAATCACTGTAGCTGCCATTTTTCATCAAAGTAATTACCACAACGACATCGCATTTCTCAAAGCACACAGCAGGGCTGCCCCCCCTGCACCCCTGCACCCTACTCCCCTGCTTTGCCACGCCCTAAACAGGCTCGCAAAGCCCCCAACAACCTACATTTCATTAGCTCTTTCTCTGTCTCTCTTTGTCTTTTCCCTTAAGCGCAATACTATAGTGTATACACATTTCACTCTCTCTCTTTCTCACTCTCTTTCACTTCCTCTCTCTCACTCCCTCTCTCTATCTGTTTCTTTCTGTGTATTGTCCAGCTAAATTAAATCATTTAATATGCATTAAAATTTTATGCGCCTTTTTTTATTATTTGACAGCATATCAAGGCAAATGCTGTGTCCAAAGCACACGCCCACAGCCAGACACGCCCACCTATGAACACACAAACATACACACATACACACACACACTCCCAGAAACACTTCCTACGCCTCTGCGTGTAATTTTGTTTATTTTTCCTCTTAGTTTCCATATTTTCTTTTCTTTCACTCTAACTTCCTCTTTGTTTTTCTTTTTCCCCTTTATTTTCCCTTCATTCTTATTTTTTTCTTTTTTTTGTTTTTTTTTCTTATATTTTTGTTGTTTTTTTTATATTTTTCTTTTTTATTTATATTTTTTTCCTAATTTTTTTGCTGACTTTGCACAATTTGTGCGTATGAATTTTCCTTTTGCATTTAGCATTGCCTACTTTTGTGCGCTTTTCGCATTTTATTTAACATATGAATTTTTCATTGCCGCAACCCTTCCCCCTCTCCCAAAAGGGAAAAACTTTTGCACGGAAAATTTATGAGGCACAACGATAGAAAATTAATATTTGTAAATATAAGGGAGTGCGAGGGGGCGTGTCGTGGCAAATGTATGTGAGAGTGTGTGTGTGTGAGAGTGTCAGCAGGTAGATTGTAAAATTTTAGATTTGCTTTCTAGCCCCCTCCCCCCCTTCCACCTTGTTCCTTCTCCCTTGTTCCTTCCCCCTTGTTCCTTGTCATTCCCCCTTCTCTTTGTGCTGCCTTTGCCACATACAACATGTGGCAGCTTTATTTATTTTGCTTGTAATTCGAAGCCTTTGATTTGTTGCCCTGTGGCAAGGTGATGAGTTTAGGGGATGGAGGAGGGGTTAGGAAGTGAGTTTTATAGAAAAATTTATTTGAATTTTATGTAATGCAAAAACACTGTAATGATTTTAGAGGTTTTTTTTATGGCAAGGGGGAAGGATTTAAAGACGTGGGGAATGTGATCTAAATCAATTTAAGGCAAATATATTTATATATAAACTGTATATTGAGTTCTTATTGATGTATCTATAGGGCATATAATGCCATATAAAATATATAATATACTTTATATATATCTAATTCCATAATACCTATAACATCTCTGAATTTAACCCCATACAACCCTCCCACTCCCCCTTTGTAATCGAATAGTTAGCGCGGTTTGTCTAAGTTAATCGAATATATTCAATTTCTATCATGGAAACAAAGATTATGCACAGTCTGTCTGTATGTCTGTCTTTCTGTTTGTCTATCTATCTATCTTTTAGTCAGGCACACACGACTGTTGTACTGATGTCGTTTGTTGTTTTTGTTGCCACGCCCAGCAGTGCCAAAAGGCATTAGGCCTTGGCCAAAAACTTCAATTTGGCCAACAAAACAGGAACAGCAGCAGCAGCAGCATCGGCAACTGATTGCCAAAAATGTGCATGTGCCACGCCCAGCAGCCCCTATATCCTTAATGCCAAGAGCTGCCAAAAGGTGGCGCTGCATTTGCCAATTGGCGTTTGGGGCAAGCTGCACTAACTTGCCACAAGCAGTGGCAGAAGCAGAAATAGCAACGGCAGCAGCACCTCCTGGGCTGCCTGCCAGGCGTTGTGGCACGTTGCGCGTTGCACGTTGCAAGCACTGCTGTTTTTTTTTTAGGTTGCAAATACAATGGGCTGCCACTGCAGACCCTCCCGCTCACTCTGTCCGCCACACTTTCCCTCTACATCCATCTCCCTCTTTCTCTCTCTGTCTTTCACTCTGCTCTGCTGTCCTTCTGTCTATGTTGTCTTTGTTATTTTGGCTCGCTGCTGCTTGTCATAATTTTTAAGTGACCCAAGCGCCGCATGTGGCCGCATGTGCAGCCTTGCCACATGCCACATGCCCTATGCCCCATGCCCCATGCCCCACTACAGCTGCTGCTGCTGCTGTTATTGCTGCTACTGCTGTTGCTGCCTCCCACTAAATGATTTATGTAAGCTGCAGCATAATTTGTTTGCGTGGCAAATCTGCAAAAAGGCCAACCACAAAAAAGCTCTACGGCAAATTTTGTATGTCTGTCTGTCTTTCTGTATGTTTGTGTGTTTTTCTTCTTCATCTTCTCTGTGTTTTTCATTTGTATTTACTTGCCACAGTGCCTCAAGCGCCACAGTGCCACAACTTCAACTGTGAATTTCAATCTGAATTTCAGCTTAAGTTCAAATTTGAGTTTGAGTTTATTTGCAAATCTCTTTCTCTCTCTCTCTGTCTCTCAATTAATTTCGCCTGGAGTTCAAAGGTCAAAGTAATTAACATTTTGCGCCTCGCAGCTGTTTATTAATTGTGCACAACAACAACAACAATACACAAAATCAGCCACAACTGCCACAAAGCCAACAACAAAGTCAATTAACCCAACAAATATCCTGCAGTTATTCAGCACTTATCCCTCGGTTCAATTCAAATCAATGATTCAGTGCAACGATTTGAAGTATTTGTCTAAAGATTTGTTAAACACATAGAAATACAGAACTATTATTAAAATATTAACAATATTTATAAAGCTATTATTTAATAAATACCTGCACCTGATGAAACAAACTCATTGAGCTAATGTGGCCTTGGCTCAGCCGCATAGGAATGCTTGGAAGTGGACAACAATGCTCTCTCTCTCTCACTTTGGCTCTGATTAGGATCTACGGTGCCTTGCGCTCTCATTTTCATTCGTTTGTCGCGAAGTCGTCGTCGGCTAACCGTTTCGTTTGGCCTTCGTTCGTTCGCCCTTCGTTCGTGTGCATTGAGCGCATTACGCTGACGAATCGGTTGGGACTCTCAATGTTATTGCAGCTGACCGTTTCGCCGCTCTCTCATATGAATTGCGTGCATAGGGTGCATAACTACACTAAGTTGCGCTCTCTCTTTCTATCTCTCTCTTTGACTGCAATGCAAGCGCATTTGGATTATTGCTCACGCTCTCTTTGGACTTCCGCGCAGTCTCATTTGGCTGACCGTTTCGTTTGGCCTGCATTCATTTCTGTGCTTCGAACGCAGTGTGCTATCGAATCGGTTGGACTGCTCTCTTATTTTAAATGAGCATCGTTTTGCTGACGAATCGGTTGGCCAGCTCTTTCACACTCGCATACGTGTGGGGGAGCTTAGAAAGATCAGGCTTTATTATAATATATTTATTTTATATATTTTTCCATTATTTGTTTTACAGAAATCAAACGAAAATTCGCTTATTTTTTCTAGCGGAAAAGAAAAATAAAAATTGAAAAGGAATTGAAGTGGAAATACATCAGCAGCGGTAAATAAAGTATTCTTTTTATTCATTTAGTCAATATATTTTGAATAATATATGCATAAATTACACGGTCTATTTGTCACGTATATATATATATATATATATATATATATATATATTATTTTCTTATATATATAGTATAGGTTCATATATTCTGTGGTAAAAAGAAATGTTTGCAACAGCTGTTGTGCTTGCCTTATAACAAAAGCTGGGGCAAACAACAAGATGAAGTGAAGGAAGACAACAACGAGACAACACTCAGACACACAGACAGAGAGACAGAAAGACAGATGAACGGATGGGCAGACTAGCGGACAGACGTAGGGACATTCAGTGCAGACACATGCAGCCAGTGAGGCGCATTGTTACAGCTTTTGTAGAGAATGCAACGCTGGCTGTGCTTAGACAATGCCGCAAGTTATAGCTGCAGCCAGAGTTGCCACAGCTTCAGCTTCTCACTACTTGCTTCTCTCTTCTCGCTTCTCCCACTTCTTTTGCTGCTGCTGCCGTAGAGTTGTTCCTGTCTTGTGTTCTTCTTTTGGCTTTCGCTTTGTTTCTTCTATGCTCTCTGCTGCTCTAATACAAGTGCATGGCGAGACGCTCACACACACACACACACATGCATTCACACACAAAAGTTTCTATGTAGTTGTATGCGGTTGTAGTTTTTACATGTAGAGCATGCGGTTGGCATACCCTCTAAACTAAGATCAAAGCAGGTATACAGCATTTCGAATTATGTTTCGATTAAATCGAAAGCTTCAGGAAAATTGTTATGATAAATCGTGACATTTCTATATGGAAATTAATATTTCTATACCAAGAAGTTAAATAGATAATGTGATTTTCTTTTAAAAAATAATTCACACATTCGTAATAAATTTCCAGGGTATTTGTGCAGTCTTTACACTGTTGCTTGGTTCATTTTACTAGCATTTATTGGGTATTGTTTGTTGTGGGACTCCTTGCTCTTGTCCTGCGTCGTGTTAAGCTTTTGCAGCTAACTGTGCATTTGCAAGTTGTAGTTTTTGTTGTCTTCACTGCTCATACCCTGTAAACCCCCCCCATACCCCCCATTCACCCATCTACCCCACCACTCAATATTTTTTGCTCTATGAGCAGCGCGTGCAGCTATATGTAGTTTTTATAGACTCCGTCCGCACTTGTCGTAGTCCATTGTCTTGACAAGGATACACAGCAAGTCTCTGTCTCGAATGAGAGGGGGAGAAGGAGACAAAGATAGGGGGCGAAGAGGAAGGCGATACAGAGGAAGGGAGAGACGGAACTAGATAGACAGACAGAGGACAACTTGGTTAGTGTGCGCTTGGTGTGTGATGTGTGTCGTCTGCTGTTCCTTTTAGTTACTGTTTTCATGGTCCAACTGTTTTGTGTTTCTCTTCTTTTCCCCCGCCCCCAACCAGCAGCCTTGTCACGCCCACCTGCCCATCTGGCTGGTCGCCCTTTTGTCTAGCAGGTGTTTGGGTTTAGTTTGAACAATGAGCATAAACGAAGAAGAGAAAGAAAACATTACCTTCAAATTTACACACACAAAAAGTAACAAAGAAGCAGGCAAAGAAAGAGAAAGATGGAGAAACAGGGAGGGAGAGTGGGCATGGCAAAAGAAAGGCAGTAAGAAAAGTTGTTTAAGCATATTATGCAACTTAAATGCGACATAATTTGCTTGGTTGCTCAAAAAGTGGAGCTAAGCCTGCTTAGGGGCTTTGAATAACTTAAATATATGGTATATAAATGTATGGTATATAAATATATATTTATATATATAAAGCTATATATTAGGTACATTTTAGGTATATATTTATAAAGGTATATATATATATATTTCAAGGTACATATATATTTTACATAAATATGTATTTATGACAGTTCAACTTTTTAGTTGCCTTCATTTGAGCAAGTTGTGTGTCTGTTTGTGTGTGTATATGTGTGTGTGTGGCACATTAGGCGCCTCTGATTGCGGTTGACAGCAGTGAGAGGCATCTGCGTGTGGCAGCAGCTGCCAGTGTGACCAAATTTCGTGCCAAAGTGGCCTTAAAGCAGCCCCCAAAGTTTTAAAATTTTAGTTAAATTTTCAATGTTTTTAAGACCAGAAAACCAGAAATAAAGTACATATATAATCAGCTAAATATATATTAATTAGAATACATAAAATATAAAGTTAAATATTTTATTTTTTAAAATGTAATATAGAATAAAATATAATATATATTAAACATTAAAAAATCAATATAAATAATTATAAATATATATTATTTATATAAATATATATATTTATATAAATTGAATTGTATACTTCATTAGCTGCATTAGCATCTTTAAGTTTGCTTTAGTACTTCTTCCTAAACTTAGCTTTCGTTAATATGCATTAAAACTCCCATTTGCTGCTGTTTGTTCAAATTTACAGGGTATGCTTTGAAAAAAAAGAGCTGTCGCTGCCCATTAGAAGCTCTGTTCTATGCTGCAGAACTGTCACACGCTTGACGTATATGATGCTGCATGCAAGCTGACAGCTTTTGCCTCACGGCCGGCTATTGCCACGCCCCCTCACATAGCTCCCATGCAGCACAGTGTCTGTGGCAGCCTTTAATTGCTAAGGGTTTGTTGCGTGTGCCAGCAGAGACTCGGCAACCCTGGCACTGGCGCTGTTTAGGTCCTGGTGATGGTATCGTGTCTGGGATCTCCTCAGTGTCTGCGCCTTGGCCTAATGAGGTCATTGCTTGACAATTGCATTTGCCATGCAACATTTGCTGTGCGTTGCAACTTGCAACATGCAACGTGCAACTTGTGATTCGCATTTTGCATTCACATTCACATTCACATTCACATTCGCATTCGCATTCCTATTCGCAATTCGTATTGTTCATTCGAAGAGTCATTCGTTGTTATGTTGCTGATGTTGTTGGTGTTGTTGCTGTTGTTGCTGATGTTGCTGTAGTTGTTGTTGTTGTTGTTGCTTTTGCTGTTGTCATTTTATCCATTTCTCATTCTGCATTGCGCGTTGCTTTCATTTCCGTTTCCTGCCTCGCTTCATTTTGTGGTTGTCATTAGGCGCAGCGCCACCATGTGCCTCTTTTAACAGTCACTTCTATCTCTCTCTCTCTCTCTCTCTCTCTCTCTTTCTTTCTCTCTCTTATTCTCTTGTTCTCTATCTTTCTCTCTGTCTCACATTTCATTTAATTTTAGTTCATTTTAACTGTCTTTTTGTCATTTTGTTCTTTGTTTTGCGCTGCGTTCGGCATCTTTTGCCGCTGCGTCGCTTTCATTAATTTTTCGCCGTTCTTTCCCCATGTGGTGAATAGTTCTGCACCCCACCATAACCACCCCAAAACACTTCAGGGAGGGGGAGGGGGGTTGCTGCGCTTCGACATAATTTATGCGACAAGGCGTGCAAGAGATAAATTTTTGTCGTTTGCCATTTTTCGCTTGCGTTCGTATTTGGTCTAAATAAATTAAAGCCAGCGAAGGAGCCAGGCTTTCAAACTACCGAATGAGAGAGAGAGAGCGACAGAGGGGGGGAGAAAGAGAGAGAGAGAAAGAATGAGAGGGAGAGAGTGGCAGCACTCTGCACTGCTCTTTCTATTTGCGGCCTGTTGATTAATGCGCGCGTTTAATTGCAATCTACAACCAAAAAAATACAGAAAAAAAGAAAGAAAACAACGAAAAAATGACAAATAAAACAATGCACTCAGGCCTCCAGGCTGTAGGCTTAAAAAAAAAACAAGGCAGACGCATGCTGTAGTCGTGTTTGCTCTGATAGCGAAGAAATAAATTCATAAAATTTAAATACAATTAATCAAAGTTTTTTAAAAAATTTTTTTTAATTATATTGATTTATATGAAGTGTAATTGTATTTTTTAATTTATGTTTTTTTAATAATTTAAATAATAATTTAAAATTATGAAAAATTTGCAAAAATAAAATTTTATTAATATTCTTAAGAGTTAAAATTTTTTTAAATTTTCTCCGAATTCCGCATGCTCTTCTGAGTTCACATTTTTAATGGGTATCTCTGTTAAGGCGGCCACCTGAGCGTATGCGTAATATGCGAATGGCAAATGCGCTGCATATGAAATGTGAAATGCGGTAAGATATGAGTGTGTGCGTGAGTGTGAGTGTGCAAGTGTGTGAGTGTGAGTGTTTGAATATGTGTGAGTGAGTGTGTGTGCGCTGCATGAGCCCGCTAATTTACAACAGCGACAGAGAGACATACAGATAGACAGAGAGACAGCGAGAAGGACATAGGGAAAGTCTGAGCGACAGACTGACTGACGGACATAGAGACAGACAGAGTAACACGTATGGCACTTTGGCACTCACCGGGCACGGCATTGGGGCAGCTACAGCTACAGCAGTAGCAGCAGCAGCAGTAGCAGTAGCAGCAGCAGCAGCAGCAGTAGCAGCAGCAGCAGTAGAGCAGTGACATGCCTCATGTAAAATGGCATTTTCGTGCGTTTGTTAATTAAAAGTATAGCAAGAGTATGAGAAAGTAAGTGAGAGAGAAAAGGGGAGAGAGAGAGAGACAGAGAGAAAGAGAGAGAGAGAGAGAGAGAGGAAGAGAGAGAGAAAGAGGAAGAGAGAGAAATAAGCGAGGGTGCAGTGCTCCAATGCGTTTGCAGAGGTAAACCATAAATAATGAATGAAATTAACAACGCAGTGGCTGAGCTGACACACACACATACACACATGCATACACACATACACATACTAACTGTATAAATGTGCACATGTCATGTGTTTTAAAGCTTGACAGCAGCAGAAGAAGCAGCATCAGCAATGGCAACAAAGTAACTTCTGCAGCTGCCTGAACTGCTTCTAACTAAATGAGTAAGAGATCTTAAAGAGAGTGAGAAAAAGAGAGAGATGGGACGACCGAGAGAAAGAGATAGTTAACGTTGCAATTTCCTCAACATTTTCATTTTCATATGCATTTTAGTTCCTCCGATTTGCTGCTTAACTATGTAAAAAAAATAATGTTAGTTATGAATTATGTACGACATGATTTATACTTAATTCTAAGTACAGCAAATTCTATATTTTATGTATGTTTGCTGCATAAATTTAAATGTGTAACGCTGTGTGTGATTTATGCATACAAATGAAAACTATATAAATTCAAGTACAACTGAATAGATTTAGTAGACTTAATAAATAAAAACATGGTTTAAACATAGAAAAACTGAGAGAGAGCAAAGCCTAAAAAATTGCATAATTGAATGACTTTTTACATTCATGATTAAAATTTAAAAAAGCGATAAATAGTTGCCTATATATACATAATTTTATAAAGATATATATTATCTATGCTTAAATAAATATTCTAAATTAAACTTAATTAATTATAAAACAAACTAAGAATCCAAACTAAGATCAAGAATCTTGATGTAGATTAAGGTTTTGGAGATTCATTAACAAATTTCGCCTTCACAAAAATCTATAGAAAATATATATTTATATATAGGAATGTCATATTGAATTAAGTTAGTATATATATTTATTTACCCTAAGTTAAAATTATTATACATAATAAATTAAATTCATTTGCTAATTGCAAGTTAACAAAAGAGGGTTAATGCAGCTGAATTTTTTTTTGTTTATTTGATTTTTTAATGCTAAAAATCTATAGGAAATATTTATAATAAATATATTAACTATATTTAATAAGTACATTCCACTAATTAGAATGGCTAACATTGGTTGTCTGTAACTTGGCTTAGTAATTGGATTTAAATTAAGAATTAAGACGATTTGAGCTCCCGCCTTTTGTTACTTTAATGCGCATTTAAATTGCTCAGAAAATTTTCTTTTTATATTTTTCTTGTTGTTGTTTAAGTGGCAATAAAAGTGTTGTTTGTGCGTGCGTATTGCCAGATATTAAAAGAGGGTTAGCAGCAGTCATTCCGCCCACTAAACCACCCCCCTCCCCCCTACAAAGTCATACCAATCCCTACTGCCTTAGCTGCTTTGGCGCTTGTGCATTTCCGCTTGAGTGCGAGGCAAACAAAGCGCATAAACGACGCATTGAGTTATCAAAAGAAATTGCCAGAGCAAGAAGCTAGCAAAGGGAGGAGAGTTAGAGGGACAAGGAGAACCAGGAGCAGTCAGTAGGAGCTGTAGGAGAAGCCAGTGGCAGCAAAAGCAGCAACAGCAGCAGCAATGACAGGCGTCAGAGCAGACACATTATTTATGGCTTGCAATTACTCAGCTCTTGTGGCAGCAGGGGTAAGTGACAGTAAGAGTGTAAGGGAGAGGGAGGGGAGGTGGTAGTTGGCGAAAGGAAGGGTGTAAAATTGTTTGTGTCAGCCAGAGGAAGCAGCAGAGAAATTGCAGCAGTTGCACGCATAATTTGCTTAGAGAGATTGCTAAGACTTGATAGACTAAGCGAAGGAGAAAGACAAAGACGAAGACAAAGAGAGAGAGAGAGAGGGACAGAGAGAGAGAGAAAGAGAGAGAGAGAGAGAAAAGAAAAGCCTGGCCTGCCACTTGCCACTTGCCACATAATTCAACAAAAAATGTTGAGCAGAATCATTCACAACAACAACTAAAAAACAACAACAATAACAAAGGAGCTTCTACTCTATAAAAATATTCATTTATTTTGTTGGCAGCAGCAAAACCACAGCAATTAACAAGCCATGTATGTCTGTCTGCCTGTCTGTCTTTGTGTGTGTGTGTGTCTGGCTATGTGTGTGTGTGTGTGGTCATCTGTTGGGGCAGCTTGGCAAGTTGCTTATCTGCGGCTGGCTGCATTTTCATATAATAAACAAATTTGTTATAAAGGAAAAACGTAGAGAATTTAAATGAAGATAAAAGCATACAAGCAGCAAGGCTGCAGTCGAGTGTGATAGTACAATAAATGCTATGTTAGAAACTAGTAATGGTTTAAATAAACAAACATTTTTAAATATATTCTAAATACTACTAGTAATACATACTGATATGTATGCTAAAATATTTAGTATATTCTCAAAACGCCAATTTGTCATCCCATATACCCCTTGGCAGCATCTACAGGGTATACTGAAATGTAGCAGACGCTGCCCTGTGGTTACTCACTTCACTAAAGGATGTTAGGGGTGAGTGGGGTAGGTGGAGAGGGGGTAAACTAATGTGCGTTGCACTGGAAGACAATGCCAGCCACATTAAGCATTTTATAGGCGCCCCCTTTTTTTTGGAGCCACCGCCCCGCCCCCTTTCCCCTGTTCACAGTTAAGAAAGCAAAGC
This sequence comes from Sphaerogastrella javana, assembly GCA_037040025.1. Lineage (NCBI taxonomy): Eukaryota > Metazoa > Arthropoda > Insecta > Diptera > Drosophilidae > Sphaerogastrella > Sphaerogastrella javana. Next base: position 1,227 of record JBANCZ010002289.1, on the reverse strand, counting down.
AATTATTTATATTTTTCTTTCTTGCTTTCAATTTTTTTCGGTTTTTTTTTGGTATTTTTTGTTGGTCTATTTTGGATCTGGCCAAGTGTAATAAAGCCAAGTTCTCTTGCTCTTGACTTGGCTGGAACACTTTATTAAAGGCATTTAACTCCGAGCATTTGCCACGCCCGCAAATTAATGAGCTTTAAATGAAAAGCTTGTATTATAATGCAAGCTGCCAATAAGCCAAAAACTAACTGAAAAACGTAGAAGAATTTGAAAGAGAAGAAGGAGAAGTTAGTGTGGAAGATGTAGGAGAAGTAGGTGTATAGCATATAGTACGTGGCATCAGGACGTTTAAGGACATTTAGGGGCAGCCAGTGGGTGTGGCTGTGGCAGTGGCAGTGACAGTGGCAGGACAACATCTGCTGCTCTATGCATTTTATGGCCGCAAAACAATAGGGCCAAAAAGGCAGCGCGTGGCATGGCCTAAACAGGCGACCAATGTGGCCCGTTCTGGCCTGGCCATGTTCTCTTTTGGCCTGGCTCTGTTCTGTTCAGCTCTGTTCGTGCCACACACGTCGTGACTTTGGCCCAAAGTAGTTTTCATTGTTTGTTTTCTTGTTGTGTTTCTTTCTTTCTTTCCATTCTATTTTTTTTGTGTTTTGTGTGTTTTTTGGGTGGCTTTGTCTCCGAGGTTGTAGTTGGAGTCGTAGTCGGATTCGGACTGGAGGACGTCTGTTTTGTGTTGTGGCCACAGGCAACAAGGACTTCTAATTAGCACACTGTCAGCCGTTGGTCAGGCCACAGGACACAGCACACAGAGGCAGGCCATAAAGGCGCGCAGTAGAAGTTGGCTACAATGACGACAAATGTGCTTAAATGGCCAAGTTAGTGGAGCCGTTAAAAACTGCTCGACAAAACCCAAGCACAAACGGAAGCGGCAATGCCAAATGGCAAATGGCAAATGGTGGATGGCGCAAAGCGAATGCTTTAACAAAAGACAGAAAGAGAGAGAGATGGATAGAATGAGGAAGAGAGAGAGAGAGAGAGAGAGAGAATTAAATAGAGAGAAAGCGAAAGAGAGAATCTAGCGCATTTGTGGCCTGCAGTAGGAAATTTGAGGCTGAAACGTGGCTTAATGCGGCTAAAGGACATTACATTACATTTGTTGCTGTCAGTTGGAACACAGTGGTACACACACACACACACAGAGAGAGAGAGAGAGAGAGAGAGAGAGAGAAAGAG
>JBANCZ010002288.1:0-16425 GCA_037040025.1 Sphaerogastrella javana | reverse complement strand
AGCTGCAGTCGAGAGTTCGATTAATCGATCAGAGAAACATTTGGTTGGTGATCTATAAACAAGATTTGATTGTTAATTACACTAACATATTTAAAGTTAAATGAAAATTGCATTTAAATATGATAAACTGTAAAATTGAATGATCGATGTACAAAATACAGTAGAATAATTAAGTACAACACAAAATTAAATTCATTTAGGTTACATTAAAAAAAACAATTTAAAAGATGTGTATATACATATTGAAAGTGTTAAGGTAACTTGTGAATCCATTTAAACTGAAAATATCTGAATACAATTCTTTACACAAAAAAATCCCATTTTCCACGTATTGTATACAATTTCAGAGCAACTGGCAGCTATTTGAAAGGGTATTAAATGTTTGACATACCCATTATTGTATTGTCTTGCATTGTCTTGGCAAAGAGATAGCTCAACTGCATAGCTGACAGACTAGCAGTCTAATAGACTGACGGACTGACTGACTGACTGAATGAGTGACTGAATGAGTCTCAGTTTTAGGTTTAGCTACTAAAAGTCGACCGTTGACCTGCGGTTGAGCTACCTTGACTTCCTTTCGGGCTCACAGCTCGCGGATTTTACCATATAGCTCTTAGTGCGTATGTGTGCCTGTGTGTGTGAGTGTGTGTGTGTGTGTGTGTGTGTGTGTGTGTGTGTGTGTGTGTGTTTTGGGCTCATGTCTCACAGTTCGCAGCTTGTCGCAGTGATATCCTTGAACCTTGTAGGTCATTGCGGGAGTGCGGGGCGCAGTGCAGGCACATTTGTTTACACATTGGTGCGAATACTTTTAGTATAGGCTGTGAAATTGTTGTTGTTTGTTTTCACTCTTGTGTTCTGGGGCGTAAAACGATGAATGTCGAGCACATTTGCATTTTTTGGGGTCAAAGAACAATAACAACAAAACCTGCCACGCACGGCGCATAAATATAAGGATGAAGATGAGGCTAATGCCAACGCTGACGTTGAGGCTGCTTCTGTTGATGTTGCTGATGCTGTTGCTCTTGGTAGAGCACTCCGACTGTGGCTAAATACTGAGTGCTGAGTGCTGAGTGTTGAGTGTTGAGTGCTGAGTGCGCTGCAATCTCATTTAAATTTTATCTGTTCCGTTCAAGGATTAGAGCCCGGCTACATGAGTCACCAATTTGTCAGATTAAAAAGGCGCGACATAATAAATGCTCCGAATTAATTGCCAGGCAAGGGCAAATGTAAAGCTTCTACCTAATAAATTGCTATTAAAAATGAAGTGTCCCATTTTAGATATTAAATAAGGAAGCTCGAACAGGCAACTGTAAATTAACGATGCCAACGACAACGGCTTCAACAACAACATCAACAAAGAATTCATTCATAATAAAGAGAGTCACAAGCTTACAATGTGTTCATTTTGCAATATATTAATTTCGTTCTTCTATTTTTCTTCTTTTTTTTTTTGGAAAATCCAACCAGCACATGCTGCGTATGCGCAATGTGAAGAGGACACAATCGTTGACGTTGACACACACAGCAGGTAAATAACGAAGAAGTCGAGGAAAAACCCAACCAAACAAGATGGCAAAAAACTTGAGTATTTTGAGCACTTGCACGAATAATCTGTGCACGATTTACAGCACTGTGAATGACATCAATCACAGCGCTAACAATGCTTGAGCACTCTTTAAAACTTTAAGTGTGCATTTACTAATGAAGAGACTGTTAATCACGCACAGAATGCGTAATGTGAAGCCCTTCCACTTATCACTTATCTATGCATTCATTAATTACAATGTAAGGCATATGCATAGCAAAAATGGTTTCATTTTAAAAATATAAATATTAATATTAATTAATGTATCGTTATATTTTATTATAATTTTTCAGTTTAATTCGCAAGCAAATCAAATTACAATACTTGCATGTTACTTCGCTTAAACAGTTCAGAGTTACATTTCTCTTCCACAAATTATACAAACAAGAATCCATATTTAATATTTTATGCATGTTAGTAAAATCAGAAATTGTTCATATTTAATATAAACTAATTATAAGCCGCGCAGATTACTATATATATTTATATATGATCTAACACTTTAGCGCATTTTCAAATTAAGTTTCCTGTAATTATGTCCGTAGATTAAACATAATGCATATTTTATGCTAATTTATGCGAAATTTGTATTTTCCAACTAATCTAATTAAAGTTGACTTTAGAATGTAAAACTTCTTAATACAGTTATAGCACCAGTAGTTATGTATATAGTACATAGTTATTCATGCATATAATATATACAATATTATTGAAGCTTACTACATATAATAATAATTATATAAAATTTTTTAGCAAGGAAATTTGTTTTAATTTCCTGTTGCGAAATTGATAAATTGTGTAAATCATTTAAGGTTTCCCTGGGCATTTCTTTTATGCTTTCACATACTGTTGGTATAACAGAATCTTTGTGTAGACAGGGTATTCTTTGATATTTTTTGTTATTTGGCTATTGCGACCGTTCAAGAGTTCCATTTAATGTTAACAACAGAAAATGGAATTTTTGGCAACAGAGCCACAGCCGTAGGATGCCCAAGCCAGACGAATTTGACAACCCTTCACCCAAGGAAGCCCCTGAAAAAAATAGAACCCCTAACTAAACTCACTCCTTTGTCCGTGTACCAAACTCATGGCGTAGTTCGTGCATTGACTATTGATGAAGTTAAAGTCGTAACTGTCGTCAAATGGAAAACAGTTGGCGCGTGCAACGAACTCAATGGCCACTCGTGTGAGCGGCTTGTGGTTAAAATATACACCTGAAGAGCAGCGGAGAAAGAGAAAGCAGGATTGAAAACAGAACAAAGAGACTGAATTGGATAGAAAAAGATGGAAAGAGAGAGAGAGACGGGGACCTAAATAAGAAAATTAGCTGTAAGACGCTTTTCAGCACAAAAAGGACTTAGGTTTTTCATGTTCGAAAAGGTGTTTTGCTAACTGCTTTCAAAATTACAAACTACCGATATTTAAAGAAATTCCTGTATAACAATACATTACTTAAGTTAACTTATTCTATGAAAGACGATATGATGCCAAGTCAATATCATTTATTAAAGTGTATGTGTATTATATCGTAATATTTGTTTCTAAACGACACTCAATCTTTTTGATTTATGTCAGAACTGTTTCCAACTATAGGCCTTTACTTTCCATAATATACTATATAAAGTCATATCCTAAAAATTTCGAATTGATCGAATCGTAAAAGTGAAATGTAATGTGTAATGTATGTAATCGTATTATTAAATAATCAATTAATAGATTCTTCTTACCATCCCTAGTCCTATCGCAATCTTATGATCCGTACCAAATATGAACGTCTTATTTGATGTGCTTAAAAGAAGTAATATACATGTTTGACTTTGGCCCCAATATTGAGTTCATAAGTTCATTAAATGCCGCCAGTCTTTGTGCTTGGTTATTTTTACTTCTATTTTTTTTTTTAACACCACAACGCTGTTATTCATTAAGTTTAATGAGTTCATTTGAATTTGTAAGAGTCCTGGCATAGACAGAGTCCTGCTAAAATATAGAGAAAGAGAGGCGTATGGCAAAGGGATACGAGTTGTTGCTGCTGTTGAACTTAAGCAAAATACCAGACGATTTGCGGCCAGTAAATTTGAAAAGGCTTAAAATTGAAGCAAGGCTCCAGGCCTAATTGATAACCAGCCACCCATGCAGCCCAAAACTCAAACTCAAACCAAAACCCCAACTCAAACCAACTAAAAAGCAACCGAAATCATTCCCCTGCATCCCATAACGTTTCCCAGCTCAATCTTTGTTTGGTTCCAAAGAATACCTTCAAATGTAAAGGCTAAATACAATTTTTCGATGGCAAATTCTAAATGAAACTTGGCTTTATTACTTCAAACGGGCAACTTAGAAGCGGCAAGCATAAAGTGGCAAGTTGCAAAAGGCAAAAGGCAACTGTCAAATGCGAACTGCCAACTGCCAACTGCCAACTGGTAACAGCCAGCTGCTATGCAACTAATTCAATTAGCGTTGCTAATTTTGGGTCTATTAGCTCAGAAGCTGCTGCTATTTGTTCTTCGATGTGCGTTATTTTTGTCGCCCACTGTAGAGAATGCTCAAGCGCAGCACTTTTCCATTCAACACATTTACAGCTCAACCAAATGTTGGCAGGGCACTTGAAAATTTTGAAAATACATTAAATTCGCACAGAATATAGTTCAGGCATTACAAGACGTATATTTTATCTAATGATTTAACCCTGGAAGATCTAATGAATCGTTTTGTGGAAATTCATAAAATATATAACAAAAAAACTCTATTATTGACGATATTGATTCAAAAGAATGATATAAATACCAAATAGTTATTATATTCTCCAAGGAATGATATCAAAGCCGAATCTGGAATCGTTATATATATATTTCAATATATCAAAGATCGAAACCAATACCTAAACGTTATTTTTATTAGGTTACATTCCCTGATCATCTCAAGCTGTTATTTATACAAATTTGAGATAGTATATATTATTATATTTCTGATAAAAATATTGATTTATAACATACTATATGTGTATATGTATATGTTCATATTGTATATGTTCATATTGAGCTTATTTGTATGTATATAAATAGTACTTGAATATATTTGTATTTGTTGACATATTAGGTTCATACGCTTCTTCAAATATTTGTTGCGACAAGTTTTTAGCGCTGATAAAGAAGCCGTCTATAATAAACCATCTCGTATTTTTAATTGCCAGCTACAGCAACAGGCATTTAAATTACAATTAAAAAAACAACAACAACAAGCAGAGGAAAATCAACAACAACAATAACAACAATAGGAACAACATCAACAACAACGACATTGTGGAAATCAACAACAACCAACAGTAAATAATTTACTCGCAATATAAGCACGCACAGCCAAAAAGTTCAACATGCTTAACTTTTTTGAAGTTCAGTCGGCATACTCTATATAGCATACTCTCTATGCATTCAAGACTTGATTAATATACCAAAGAAGACTATATAAGAGTTGGGTCTTCAACAGCTATAAAACTTATAACGTGTTAATCTAAAAGTCGGCGAACACATTCTAAGAATCTAATCTAACAACAGGACATCTTATAAAAAACATTAAGTTTATTTTGTAATTTCATGTTGTAACATTTTATGTGAAAATTTAAGTTAATAAATATTTGTATAATGATTTATAAACTATATAATTAAAATAAATAATTAAATAAAATAAATAATGTGAATAAAAATCTTAAGTTATTCAATCGTTAAAATGTTCAAGACTTACAATGCTTTAAGATCTTTTAGCAGTTTTCAATTCAAAAATAAAATTTGGCAAACGTTTTCAATTAAATTAATATTTACACATTATACTGTATTAATTAATAATATTTCATTAATCAAATGAAAGCTGAAAATGAGATACTTTAAAATAGTAGATAGATCGTTTAGCATATTGGATTGTAATAAATTGTGAAAATATAGTTCTAAATATATATTTATTTGTATGCCATATAGAATACAGGAATTACCCTACCTAGAGCTTACAGTGCTGAATAGAAAGTGTATTCGTCGCTTCGGCTAGTGTAAACAACATCATTGTCACTGTGAATATTCGCTGGGGCTCATTTTATTTTCATTAAGGCAAGTTCATAAGGTACTATAGGTGTGCGTGCATACGTGTATGAGCGCGAGAGTTTTATGATGCGTTTTTTTCTTTTTCAAGGGGAACTGGGAACTTGGGGCTCGTGCCTGGCAGCGTAAGCGTTGTGGAGCGTAGAGGAACTGAACAAAATGTAGGCACAGGCACGCGCCCAATGCTTGTCTCTGCTGGGGCAAGTCTGAGACATAGGGAATAGAGGAGGACAATTGCAGGAGGCAACTACTAGGGGGAATTTGTTGAACGACAACACACGTGCTGCAAGCAAATCGATTAAATTTCCTTAATGTCGAACCATAAATTTTCAGTTGTTTTACCCATTGTCAACGACCTTTCAGCCCAAAAATCCATATGCAGCCGCAACTGAAAGAGCAAACACAAAAGGCGAAAAAATAGATAAAAAAAAAAAAAAGAAGAAGAATTCAAATTCAAGCAAGCCCAACAAAATGAAAATAATAAAAAAAATAAAATGAAATAATATAAAATAAAATAAAATTATGTCTAACATTAGAGAGTCGGGTTCAGTCGACTCTTTATCAGAGCTAAGTGCCGTACTATAAGCGTATTATATAAGAAGGCACGCACACACCCATAAATTCGTATATACATACATGTGTATATCTACATATATCATTTGGATTTTCTTTATGCATGTGCGTATGTGTATGATTGTGTGTGTATATATGTGTGTGTGAATATATGTATGTGTAAAAGTGTGTATAAGCGCCAACTTTTGTTTGTCTTTTCGTGCTTCTTAAAGCAATTTTGTATGCACTGATTTACTCTCTGCCCGTTCTATATATTGTTTTCCTTATATTTTTGTTTTCTTCCTACTTTTTTTTTTTTTTTTTTGGTATGTATGACCCAGCGAAATGAGAGATTTTTGTTGGGATTTACGCGCAGCACAAAAATGAACTTCTGTAAATTTATGTGCATTACAATCGCAAAGGAGACAGACACACACACACACACATACACACACGGACACACATGTGTGTGTATACAAATCTCCGGGTATGGCCAAAACGCCTTCACTAAGTAACTATCGCCATTAGGCGCTTAGTTTTGGCCACGACCTTAGCTCCCATTCCCCCGTTATGTTTCTATCTCTATCTGTCTGTTGATCTCTCTGTCTCTCTATCTGTCTGTCTGTATGTCTGTCTTTTTGTCCGTTTGTGTTTCTGTCTGTCTTTTTGTCTGTCTTTCTTTCTGTCCCTCTTGTAGTCTGTTGGCATTTTTATTGCTGCATTCTTTAAGGCAACATCAAAGTAGCTCTCTGATATATATCTGCGCTTTGGTCGGCTTTTGCTGCTAACTATACACAAAGACTATGCTACAGTCAAATAAACTCTCACCTATACACACACACACATACACACACACACACACACAGTAACACTTGACTAAGCTGGACATGTATGTACGTAGTCCTGTCAGTATTAATTTGTCACAATGTTTCGCATTGCGTATGGCAATATATATACAAATAGTCCTACAAAGCAAACAAATTGATAAGGAAGAATAGAGAAAAACCTATATAGAAACGACCACAAATAAGTCAATTGGCTTTACTTATTGAATTTCTATTTATAATCATGTTCCTTCCTTTTCTTGTCAACTTGAAGTTGTTTTAATGAAAGCATTTCTTTAAGTACTTGAAATGATATATTTTTATACATGGGAAACATAAATAATATCCTGAAAATATATGTCTCAAAGCGTTATATGTATATGTATATGTATATAAGTATATGCCCAAAGTTGTATATATGCTTAAAATATTTTAAATATTAACATTTTTATTGTATACTTTCTAGATATGATAATCACAGTTAACACTTAAAAATAAACTGGATGTACACCTATAAATTGATGCGAATGTACGACAGATGTAGCTATGCCATAGGTTATGGGTTTTTATGATCAAATTGCGTACACTTTTCATATTTTACATTTTAATACTGACAGGAATAAAAAGATAATACACCTTTTCTCACTTGGATTGTGTAGATTTATGGCAAAATTTTAAAGGCAGCCGTAAAACAGACATTTAGAACCGTAAGTTATTTAGAATGAGACTGAGTGAATAGATAGAATATTTGTACATTTTTAGAGTTCCTTAAAAAAAAATAACATTTGAATATATTTAAATGTAACATTCGCAAAAGCATACACAACGAATCTCATGATGATAAGAGAAGGACTGAGATTTTCTGCCTGGCAAATGCTGGAAAGTGTGCTATATTTTATATGCGTAGTAAAATTACATTTATTTTTGTTTATATATATGTATATATATTTTTTTTAGCCATTTTTATGTTGAAGCAACAGTTACTTTATACTCAGCAGCTGGGTTGTCCGTATACCAAGAAAAATATCAATAAATTATGAATATTTACATGCAATTTTTCGAGGCAAATACGAGTACACACAAGGCGATTGTGATTGCTTTCAGCAAAATGTCTTTGGGCATATGAATATTCAATGAGTTGCGCTGCTGTCATTAGCTTAAAAAAATACAAACAATAATTGAAGTATAAAGAAAATACCCCAACGAAGGAAATACAAATTTTACTATAGTATTAAAGCAATTTGCCCTGGACAGCCACAGAAAAAAAAAAAAACCATCAACACCTGTGACCTGCCTCAACTTTCTGTTTCGGGTTCTTAATTATGTTTTGTGTACCACTTGCTGTCCTGCTACCATCAAATGGTTTGGATCACTTGGGAATATATGAAAACAATATTATATTAGCATTTCCAGCATATTCGTTTGAAGTTCGTTCAGTTCCTGATTTAACTTTTATCTCTGCACAAAGTTATTAATATTTCGTAGCATACATTAAATCTGTTATAGTTTTGTGTATGGAGTAACCATTCTACCATTATAATGTAGTAAATCGTTTAGGTTGTTTTGTTCAGTTTACCATCAAATTAAAAAACAAAGAAAAATATTGTTAAATAACGTAACATATTACATATTTTATTGTTAAAATATACGTATATTTTGTTTGAAGGCAAATTGTTTAAAAAAATATTTCTTTCAATGTGAAATAGCCGAAAGCTTTTCAAATACAATTTTTGTATGTTAGCTGCTGTCATAAAAATATTTGACATGCTTTTTTTCGAATAAATATATTCATTGACTATTTTAAAATTTGAAGATCTTTTGTTAAAAAAAAATGTTTTGCTTTACAAAATTTATCTATGGAATATGAATTTTTAAAGTATTATATAGATATTATTAAATATATTGTATATATTTTCTTAGATCACTCATAAGCATGGGTATTTCATCTTCGATCTATCAAAACTGTTCGAGTGTTTAGTCAGATATTCGTTCGCATTATCTACGTTCACATTTATTAATTAAAAGAGGTCACAACTTGTGGCTGATTGTATTTGTTAGCTCAAATGGAAATAGTGTTTGTCACACAGACAGAAGTATATAGTTTTATATATAGTGCATATGCATATAAACTTATATATTCATATATATCTATACATAAATACGGGAGTTGGGGTTACAAAAAAAAGGCAAATAAGCGGTTGGGAAAATTAGCAGCGAGTCGCTGCAAACCACATCAGCTGGGTGTGTTTTGGCCATAAATTTATTAACTTAGTGTCACATTTATAGCCACATTTTCTAACCGCAAGGACACACACACACACACACACACACATACACACACACATACACATACACATACACACATCGAAAGATATATATATATATATATATAAATGTACTTGTATTCGATGAGCAACAGGGAAAGCGTTATGCCGTTTTGTCCAAAAGCAGAATGGCCAACAAATTGCTTTAAAATGCAGTTGGTAATATCTAATTGATTGACCGACGGAGGGTAAACATGGTCGCTTTGCTAGGAATTCATTAACTGGAAATTGATCAGCGCACACAAATTGCGAAATGGCAATTAGATTAATATCATGGCAGCCCACTAAGTGCTATACAGACTCATTTGACATGTTTCCTTTTGTGCCAACCAAATTATCTAGCAATTAAATTTTATTCATTTCGATTATCAACTCATTACCAATATTCGCGTAAAGTGCACGCAGTGAAGTAAGTTACGAATTTTTTAAAAGTATTACACAAAATATCTAAAGGAAAAACTAAAAAAAAAATATTTAAAAAAAAACAAAAAGAAAAAACTTAAAAAAAATCTAAAACAAAAATTTTAGATTTTATTTCAATCCTATGATCTTTCAGATTGTGGTTCAACCAATTTTCATTTATTTTGCAGTAGGAAAAGGCAAAATGATGTAACTTTTTAAAATGCAAAATTCAAAACAAAAAAATGGGTTTATTAAGTCAAAGTCAACCGCAAAAACAATTTCACGAAAGTAGCTTTAATCAAATTGACCTACCGTTAACAATTTTTGCGTTTTATTTTTGAGAAATTTAAATTACACATAAAAATCTTTAAAATAAAATTAAAAAAATTTAAAAAAAAAAATAATCGAAAACAAAATTATTAGATTACATTTTAACCAATTTTCATTTATTTTGCAATATGTAAAAGCAAAATAAAATATAGAATATTATAAATAAAAAATACAATATTATTGTGTTTATTAGAGAAAACTGAACCGCAAAACAATTTTTCCGACCGTATATTTAATCAAATAATTAACCTACCGACAACAATTTTTATTTTTTGAAATTATGGAACGCTTTGCTTAAAAAACTTAATCGAAATATTGAAATAATTTCATGTATGCATATTTGTAAATGAAAAGAATTTATTGAAATATTAAACAAAGCATATTCCTGAATTCCAAATCTCAAACTAGAGTTCAGATTGAATTAATTTAATATTAAATATGCAGGCCTTTTAAACAATATTTTTGTGATGTTCAATTCACAGTTAGATTTCAAGAGAATTTATCATGCATTAAGTACGAAAGAAAGATGAAAAATATAGTATATATGATATATATATATATACTATATACGATGGGAAAACACTTTCAGTAAGTTAACGTGCAGAATTTCTACGAATTTTTCTTTGAATGTGTATAGTACTTTGTTATTGTTATTAGGTTTGCTTGTATTTCTTGGTGGTAAGGAGGTTCATTTTGGGCCAAGCTGCTGGCTCTAATAACAAAAACAAACTCAACGATATACTCAATGCTGAGTGTGAAGCACCTGTTGTCCATTGGGTTGAGAGCACTACGAGTAAGTTCTTATCGCACACGACACATTGGCCTTTGTACAAATAACCGGAGGCTACCGTTCCGACCGTGCAGACCGTATAGACCGTACAGACAGTCAGACAGGCAGAGTTTGATTGTTTTCAATACTTTATCGAGTGTTGGAACAGATGTACAATTGAAATCAAATTCCCAGCTAGTGATTAATGCGTCAGTACACATACTGTATTTATTCGTGTGGGCATCAATGATAACCCAACTGATTTCATGTTGTGATTGTTGTAGTACTGTACGATAAACAATCACACACCGCAGCACAGTACACACAGAATATTCAAAACATTCAGTTCAATCGAACACGATTCGAACACTTTAGCATGCAACACTCAAGCGCAACTTACATTGAGCCGTTGACGCACTTGAAACATTGTACAACATCCAAATTTCAAATTGGGCCCGCCAAAACGAGTTGCATACCACACGCGGCGCACTCAACGTTCAACAACGACCAACAGAAGAGAAACACTTGAAAAAAAAAAATAAAATGATAATGATATTCTTTTTTATTTTGGTTGTTTTGGTTGCTTCAGAGTCTGGTTCCTTCTACTGGGGACGACCTAACGGCAACGCAGTCTCGCGACCAACTGAGGCGCCCCAAACGGCAACAGCAGTATTTAAGAAGCAGCTAAAAACGGTTGTTGCCTGCCACTGGTGGGCCCAGGGAGGGGCTACTCCTAGCGCCGGATGACAGGCACGAGGAGCAAAGTGCGAGGTGCGTGGTGCGAGGTGCGAGGTGCGGGGTGCTCGCTGCTGATAGGCAGCCAACCCAAAATAGAGCCAGCTGAATCCACGACGTAGCGGCAGAGGTAGCGGCAACGGCAACAACAACGACAGCAGCAGCGTTTTGTAACGGTTTAACAAGTGGTGAAGCTTCGAAAGCTCTATGTTTTGTAAGCTTTTGCAAGCTTTCGCCGTTCTACACTTACAGCTGGCAACACCGTACCCATAGTGCACATGAAAGAGAGTGGACAAAAGAGAATATTTCATACTTTGACAGGTAAACTCTTTACGCTCTGTTTACGTTGGCGTGGAGCTGACATAGAGCGTAAAAAATAATATTAGAACCAGGGCTGTCGGCTCAATAGAAATAGTGTATTGGAGCCCTCTCAAAAAATATTATTATTATTCATAATTTTGACACCAGACAACCCTATCGGGCCTTACGCTGATGTATGGTGTTCGTCCACGTGTCTTCTCCATTTAACAAAATATATTATATTGTATTATAAATTTGTCTTTGTTTTTCCTAAGATATATGAAGTGTGTATTTAAAATCGACAACTGGCTTAATTATTATGGCTAAACATTGAAGATCAAATTTAGTGACTTAATTAAACTGCATTATTTGGCCACACAACACTTTCAATAAAGTCCAAATAAGAGGCGACACGTGTGTACAGTCCCGGGGTTTTTGTGGCACAACCAAATCCAGATGATATTACACCCACAATGCTGTACTTGTTATTCACAATATCACGCTCCAGTACTAAAGGTCCCCCGGAGTCGCCTTGACAGGCGTCGGCCTTCTGTAGACGCTTATCCGCCGCACACAGTAACGTATCAATAACGCCCTGTCCTAAGAATCGCTTACTATTTGGCTGCTCTGCAAAGGATGAGTTGCATTGCTGTAGAGGTACAATATCTAAAGGTGCTCGCAGCAGAATCTTGGATGTACGGCGAGCTGTAAACGTTATGAAATGCAAAAGAGATTAGTTTAAGTTCTATATTATATTATCTATCGGTCCATCTCACTTGTTTGATTCATAATACCCCAGCCGGCGACGTAGAGCTTGGACGTTAAAGGTGGATCCGCAATATTTGTTTCCAAGCACGCCGGATATATATAGAAGCTCAATTTGGCTTCTTCGGCCAGCTCCAGTATGGCAATGTCATTATACTTGCTACTGCTTACATACTCCGGATGTATAGTTATTTTGTCCTGAAACGATCAAGTAAAATCAATCAATCAATCAATTTATATAAAATTAAAACTAAAATTATTTGAATTGGCTTTGTTATAATTGATATTTTAACTTCGCGCCAAGATTTAAAACGCAATTTGCGAATCCAACAGCTAATGCAACCCTGCGTACAGCTTAAGTTTTTGTACAGGGTTCTCTTAACTCTTATCATTTCTCTTAAATATCTGAAGGCGTTTTCCGTTACAGCAAGATTTCTTTTGCGACAGAATTTTCATATAATTATTTGTACATTTGCAGATTATTTTTAAACTATTCAATGATTTGATGTGTATATTATTTTTAATGCATTTTAAAACTTACTGTTATGGCTATATCCTGATAATGTGAATTTACATCCGTTATATCGACAGACCCCAGACGCACATGAACGGGCGTATCACTGGGACTGTTAACACAATGAGCTGCTGTTAGAACATGACGAGTTGAGATTAGAGAGCCACCACAGCGATACGCAAATGTTCCGAAATCACTAAAGGCAATAGCCGCCATATGCGGATAAAATCCATCGTCCACCGGTATACCCTCCAGAATATGTGGAGTTAGAGCTTCCATATTCTGTCGCTCCTCGATTATACGACAAGCTAAAATTGGATGAGTAGTGTCCGATTTTGTATTAATTAAATTTGTTTGGATGACTTCAATTTATTCACCTCGAACCGCTGGACGCTCCTTGTCTGAGGTGACATCCACTCGAGTAGTTGGTGTCGGCTGAATGGTACGTGTCGTTGTTGTATCTGGCCTGTAAGTGAATATATGTAATGGATTTGATTGATTAAATTTCATCTGAATTCGATAGCAACAAGATTTGAGGCTAAGGCCAATTGATTATGTCTGCTCAAAACTGTGACAAACCCAATAGTCTCCAGATCATTTGTATCCTGCTCGTTCACAGAATTCTCACGGAAACGGAATGGTGCCCAAGGATCTAAATCGATAGCAGGTGTCGTTGTTGTTGGACGGGATGTTGTCGTTGTCCTGGACTGCCAGGGCTCCTTAAATGTGGTCACTTCGTTGGCGGGGACAATATGCATTCCTTGTTGGCGTAATCGATCGTTGACCAAATGAATAAGATCCAGCGGTTGGGGCGAAGGGGATTCTTCAAAGGGTATAGGCATGGGCCTGCGTCGTGGAGTCGGTATTGGGGCAGTTACAGGTCTCTGTGTTGGCCTAAATGACAACGGTCGATTTATAACCTTTGGCTCCCGGTTTGTTTCGGATGCAGAGCCCAAAGGCCCCATCGATTGAAACTGCCATACCGGCTCCTGGACCGGCACAGCTACAGGATTTCTCCTCGTTCCAGGTTGCTCGCGTAGGGGCTCATGTGTGGCCACAGGCATTGAAGCATTGTGATTGACGGGCACAGATGTTTGAGTTTGAGGTTGACGTTGACGTTGGGGCATCTGATTATTAAGAAGCTGTTGAAAGTCAAAGAATGATGATTGCTCATTCAACTTCGATCTAGCTTCTTCCGTCCTGCTGTCCATTGTGGTGGTTGTTGTTCTTAGTGTTGTTGTGGTTGTAGTTGTTCTGGTTGTGGTGCTTGAAACCTGTCTTGGACTGCATGTAAATCAGATGCATTGCGTTAGAAGCCAATTTTTTTTGTTCTATCTTTGCTACCTACACAAAATTAGATACATGCAAACGACAACAATTGGCACAAAGCTCACAAGGACAATTACAAAAAGCAACATTAGCATTCATAAGAAATCAAACAATCTGCTGTCTTACCGTGTCGTATCCGGACAACATTCTGCAACAGGGCAACAAACAATCTCTTCGTGTGTCCCCAAGCCACAGCTGAGCACCTCGTCGATGGTTAGTATTTTATTTCTAATGTATTTATCAACAATCGGCTCACATTTGGATGAAGCGCGGCACACGCCCGCTATATTTCCCTTTAGTTCACAAGGATCACCTTCTGAAAGAAAACATTAAATTCTATATGGCTCCGTAAATACCTTCAACTGAACAGATGTATATTGTACCTTCAGCCGCCTCCAGATATGGCAATGCGTATAAGACGAGACAGCATAGGAGCAGAATTTTTAATCCGAAACTTAATCTACATCGTATGGCTCCCATTCTACTGGGCAACGCCATGACCCCTCAAATATATTTACAATATGTTTGCTCTCAACAGATCTGCAATTAAGAAATGAATTGAATGGATTTAAATTTGTTAGAATGTAGATAATTACAGTTCCTTTAAATACTACGCATGTTATAAGATAATTAAAAAAATAAGATATTTAAAAAAAAAAATATATTTTAAATATTTATATACCAAATTTATGAAATATAGATATTGTATGTACATATAATAATAATCATTGTATATAACGAGTACTTTATCGAGTATAAAGCTTCAACACGAGCTGTAAGATTCGGTAATACTGCTTTCAATATTATTTTATTGGATTTTCGGGTTATTGAACGAATTATAGGACCATTTACACACAGATTGCAAAATTCAAGAGCATCGACTCTTTTTATATTGATGTGTGTTTTGTAATACATAAAAACTAATATCACGCAAAGGGTAGTTTCAGTTATTTATGAAGTTAACTCAAATTTCAGCAACGTTTCTTTTTAATATTAAGTATAAAATTTAAAATGAAACTATGCGAGATTAACGCAAATAATTAAAAAATTCCTGAATGGTTAATAAATAAAAAACCAAAATATATTATAATGAAATTAAACTCTGTTTGTGTTCTCATTTTAAATATGCTCCAATTTAAAGGGAATTCTGCTGATAATATTGAACTTGCTACTGACGAAAATATAAAAATAAATAATATTAAAAAAGAAATTTTTGGGACTAAATTAACATATTTAATTAATGTTGATTAATAGTTTAGTTTGCTCTATGAAACGCCCAGCGATTCTATGACATAAATATCATTCAGCTATCTATTTTATTTATACAATATAGTTTGGGTCATATTCGAATAGAATTTGCCCAAGAAATAATCCGCTTTTATGATTTCCATAACTCTGACTGATGAAACATGATTTTATTTAATGTTATGACATTATAGTGAATTCAACTCAATCTTGCCTGTAAAATTACAGAGTAACAAACAAATACACATGTGTTTTTTTTTATAAAATCGTAATGGAATTCAAAGCAAATCTTTATCTAACAGATGTTTCATTATGGGAAAAACACCGATAAAAACAAATAAGTAATTTAAAACATAACAAAATCTTGTACATTTGTTCAACAAGTTGAAGCAAATTAACAAATTATCTATCGTATCAGCGGACTATGAACAGACGACGACAAATGCATTGAATTTTGGAGAACATTTTGGTTTTATCTAGAATATTTCAATGTTCCGTTTGCGATAAATCGCGCTTTGAAAAGCAAACTTGAAAATGTATAAGTATTTAAAGTTGAAGGGGAAAATCGCATTCAAAGTACTAGAAAATTACTACAATTTGTAATGTATTTAATAGATTACATTCTAAAAAATTCATTCAACTATGATTACGATTACATATTATAAG
>JBANCZ010002287.1:0-16428 GCA_037040025.1 Sphaerogastrella javana | reverse complement strand
CGTGTTTCAAGTGCAAAAAATAAATGTTGTGAATGTAAATAAATCAAGTTTGCATACAACTTGTGAATAAGTTGTAGCAAAAGAAAAATGTGCCAAGTACAAAGCTATACAATCTAACTAAAGTGTGTGTAAAACAGCTAAAAGGCTTACCTATATTACCCATTGTAAGAAATTTTGTAGACTTCGCAGTAAATTTCATTTTACGGCTGATTATAAGGAGTATAACCCACCCACAAAATTTGAATACAAAAGTCAAATAACTGCAGGCCCATGCGACATGATCAGCGCTCAAATAACAGAAACAACAACAACAACAACAAAAGCAACAAAAGGTGAGAGTTAACATTGTGCTGCGGCATAAGACTCAGTTGCATCTCAAACGTGAAACTACATGTGCCTGCTCAATGCCTGCTCAATGCGCCATTTGAGTTGAGTTTTGTAGCAGTGGCAGTGGCAGCTTTGGTTATTCCTCTCCCGTTCTCTTTTTCTCGCTGACCGCATATCAAACCGACTATCTGCGCTGTGTGGCAACACACATTCATGCCTTATGCCTCACATGTGGCTGTGTGTGTGTGTGATATCTACAATCTGGTGAACGAAGAAACCAGGAATTCTGCGGATTGTTGTTATTATTGTTATTATAATTCCTTGAAGTGAGTATCAGCAAAATATAATCAAAACAAGAAAACAACAAATACGCACGTATCAGCGACAACAACAACAATGTATGTGTGTAGTTTCGAGCTTGGACTTGGACTTGAGAATGTTTTGGTCTTAAACTATAGCTTTTAGTTTACCTATAACTGTGTTTGTTGCTGTTTTGCGTACTCAATGGATACAAATATGATATAAGTAATAACAACAACTACATCAAATGCATATACATTGCCTTCTCAGGAAAAATAATTATTGTGTGTACTGTGGTTTAATATAATGCTTCGATTATTACCTTGAATTTTATTTCAATATACCATTCAACCAAACTGATACATTATCCAAATACAATTAAATTATCAAGATATGTCAATTCCTCATTGTCCTCATTTAGCTTTGTTGATTTAAACGGTATATAATAGAATCTAAAACCCTCTACAGATATTTTTTATAAAAATTTTCTATGTAAAAATTTTATTAATATCATATAAAATAAGAATATAATATATATAATATACCAAGACCAAGTTTCGTCCTATCTTATGGACACACTTTTTAACATAAATTTTTTAATTTATCAGCAAAAACAATCAATACAAACCAATATGTTATCTATCCCGAATTATCTTGGATTAAGATTTGTAAGAGTAATAGGGAGAATAAGATTGTGTGCAACTACAGGTATCTTATTTCTGATTTTAGCTTGAGTCTGGAGGTAGAAATCAAGTTATTTGAGATTAAGTTACAGAAAGCTATTAAGCTGTAGAGAAGATATTTAAAAATGAAGATCAGAGACCGAAGCAGACGTCAATAGACTATTAATATTACTACATATATATGCATAGAAACAAAATTAAAATAAGATTTTTATGAATTAGTTACCTAACTCTAGTTTTTCTCTGATTTGCTGCAGGTGATTCCGATACCACAGAAGAGATGACCATTGACAGCAGAGGTAAGTGATGATTGTTTTCATACAGTATATAATTTACAGCCACACCTTTACCCTAAAATTCCGTTTCTCATCAATGAAAATAACTTCAAAATCTATTATCAGTTTGAAGTAAGAAATTAAAAGTCGCAAAAATCCCAAGTAAACATGTAACCCATTAATACCAATGATAAATTGATTCTCCCTTACACTCTCTTGGTCGATGGCCTTTTTTGTCGCCTGCATGCCGCTGATATTTTGCCAATAAATATTTAATCTACTTCCATAGCCTGTGTTATATGACGCTAAGGAGAAAGGACAAGAGCCATTGCCATTGGCAGCAAACACCATACATATAATGCCAACTTCTTTCTTCTATTTTTTTGTGTGTTTTATCTGTGCGAAACCAATCGTAAAGCGTTGATTGGCTGGCTAAAAGGTTATACCACACGACTGGCAATGTGACTGCTATAAGTGCGATTACTTTTTTTGACACCTCAACCAAAATACAAATTCCCTTCAAAGTCAGCCAGCCCCTCATGTTTTTGGGCGATTCCAGGAAATTACAGTATAAACCAAAAAACCACTCTACACCCTTTTTCGCACCCGTTTTTCTGTGCACCGCTAGAACTGTCAACTTGAGCGTGTTTTGACTTAACTGGTATCATCATTGGCATAACTTTCATATCACTTTATAATCATCATTGATGTCAATGCACCCTCAACGATACCCCCACTTCAACCCCTAACCTCTCACCCACCCCTTTATCTCAGCTCTGAACTTTTCAATGAAATACTGATAATGATGTTGAGGTCGAAGCAAAGCTGAGGCATGGGCTAGCATCACTTATCCATTTCGTGGCTGGCCAATTCAACTGCCTTTAGGGTAATGTGAGATTTATGTGTTTTCCTCCAGTGCCGTTAGTTTAAATAAAATTTTGTTGAGTGTATTATACGCTCAACATTCCACACCATTTCGCAGCCTTCTCAAGCATTCATCATTAATAATCCTTCCCACTCCTTCATGAGGTATGCGGTATGCGGCGGGTTCTCTATCCACGTGGCCTTATTGTGCTGTGTCAGTGAAAGATTCTCAACAGAGGTAGCACATACACGTATATATAGATAGAAACACACAGAGAAAGAGAGAAACATGCAGAAAAAAAGAGAGAGAAGGCAAAGAGAAAGCGAAAGAGAGAGAGAGTTAGACCGATAAACAGTGAGTAGGAGAGAGAAAAAGAGAGGTAGAGAGTGAAAAAGAGAATATGCTGGCAAAGTGGGCGTAACAAATGCCGCCAAAAGTGGGCGTTCGTCTCTGTCACTAATCTTTATCTTGCTGTTGACACTCTATGCCAACGACGCTGCAGACTAAGAGCCAACAGCAACAGCGACAACAAGTTCAGCAACAGTTAACAGAAAAGTGTGGCAAAACGTAGAGTCATATTGCTTTAACCCTAGCTATTTTTTCACTCTCTACTACAGATCCCATTCATCACCGTGTGCTAGCGGTTCAGAGTGTTCGAAAACGTTGTACGAAATCGTTCAATTTTATAGGTATTGAATACAAATACTTAAGATTGTTTAGCTGAACTTTATGAATAGTGTTGAACCTTAGAGTAATTACCTATATCAGAATGACTACACAAATTTAAAGAAATTTATTTTGTCATTCACCAGCAAAGTATTTAATTTTAAGTTGCAATTTTAATATATTATTTAAAAGTCACTAAACTCAACTATTTAAATCTAAACTGCAACTTCAAAGTAAAAACGTAGCTTCGGGTTAGTCAAGCATTCTCGAATATAGCTAACCGCCTTCTAGCGTTCTTAGCGTTTTTACGACATAATGTGGCCGCCCACGAGTCACATTGCAAGCAGTAGATGCTGCTGTTGGTGATGCTCACTTTTGGCGCTCTTCATTTGCTGCTGTGCAATGTAGTGTAAGCACATACATATACTAGCTGCATATCTCGCACTCTGTACGCGTGTGCATTTGTGTATGTTACGTGTTTACGTTAGTATGTGCTTTTTATCTGTGAAATTCATGAATGCCTTGGCTTATCTCACCGAATTGCATACTCGGATTCTGCAGGGAGTGGATCCCATGCTGCTGCTGTTGCTGTTGGGTCTGGTCTTTTTTCTGCTGCTGCCATTGGTGTTGTTGCTGCTGTTTTTGTTGTTGCTGGTGTTGGCTTGTGGCTGTTGCTGCCTTCTAATGGTGCTAAGTAAACTAGCTTTCTCTCTTTCTCTCTATATCTCTGTCTCTGTCTCTGTTTCTCTCTCTTTCTCTCTCTCTCTATATATATATATATATATATATATATCTTCAGTTGTCTCTTTCGGACTCCATGTCTGTCTCCACATGAGCGCCAAACTGAAATGGCATTTTATCTCGGGCATAATTTTTTATTGTTGTTGTGGGTCTTGCTGTTTTTGCCTTGGCTTAATGACAATCCAAAATAGGCACAGACACAGAAAGTCAAATTGTTAGACAGCTTTTCTACATATAATTAATCATTTGACAAGAAACTTTTGCGTGATATTTTTCGATATCGTTGTTGTTGCTTACTTATCGTGCAACATCAGTAACCACACGAGCTCCAGCTTAAACTGAGAAATGCAGCATTTATTGCAGTTCAAGTGTTTGCAGACTAACGAAAGCAGTTATTAAAGCCACGAGATTTATTTGAAAAAGTGAATCGTCTGTAGCAAGAATATCCAATGCGACAAATGCCAAAAAAAAACGAGATCTACAATATTTCATATGTCAGTAGGTATATGCAGTGATATTTTGGAATTGGAAAGCATACATTTTAACACAGAGTGCGCATATTTTGCTTATTAATTGGCATATGAGTCGATCACATTCGACTGAACCAAGCTCACTTGTTTTATTTACACTTTCTAGGGATTTTTGGTGATTTTCTCTGCGCCTCGGAAGTGAGGTAAACAAAATTTATACTTTTAAACAATAAATTACACAACGTTGCACCGCAAAAGCTTACACAGACACACATGTGGTTAAATATAGCCACACAGGCACAGCGGTTTGTGTGGCTCTCGTAATCCTTTTTATGAAATTTATACCCCAATATAGGACATGGGCAGAGAAAGGGCGACTGTTATCGCCAACCACAGATCACCGCAGGTTGCGATGCCTGCCCAAAGTCCTGGCTGCTGGGCTTGCTGCTGTCTTGAATGATGAAGATAATGTAGGGCAGTATGATGATGATGATGATGATGACTTTGACTTAGGCTGGTCATAAAAACAGTAAAATGTAGAGCCTGTCCCGGCATAGGGGGCATGATATAAGTTTTGGGCTGATGCTTGCGGTTGCGCAGAGAAATGAACTGGACGCAAGGGAGGAAGAAGAGCGAAAAAGGTTCTCGAGGGTAGTTGGACTGTCCTTCAATAAGTATAAAAGTGACTGGGGTGCTATGTGGGAGTATGGCTGTAACACCACACAATCCTTTGGATAAATGTTCTTATCTGCGTCGACCAGACGACGATATAAAATTTTTAATGCACAGCCAAAAAAATATGTTTGCATGCATGTGTATGTGTATGTGTCTGTATGTGCTCAGCTTGTATATATGTGTGGTGCTGTGTGTGCAATTTATGTTGTAATTTTGTATGTGATATGACGAGCTTTGTAGAGTTTTCATGATTTTTTTTCCTTTTTGACTTAAAAAAGGGCGATTGAATAAATAAATGATATAATGATATATATAAGTAATATATAAATATTATGTATTATATAAGTGAATGAACTATAATCGAATACCATATAATAAATATTTCTGACACTGTCAATTAGATAAACTATTCGGTAGCTATAGATTTCGACGGAAATAATCTGAAATGGGGAAATGAATTTTCCTTTTTCTGCAAATCATTTCTGTTTGCATTTCGATTAAAATGACCCTCGTCAATAGCTGAACAGTAATAATTATGTTTTAGTTGTTGCAATAAGACTTGTGCATTGACACAATATGTTAAGACTTCTTAAGCTCAAATGAAATTAGTTCAAAACACAACTTAGTTTCGTGCTTGAATTGATACAAAATTGTCTTGGAAATCTGTCCATGGGAGTGTCGATATATTGCAAACAACAATGCATCAACGACAACACTTTATATTTGTGTAGAATTTAATATATTTAATACAGCTTCAAGAAAATAATCGTGAGCTATTTTACACTTACTATGTTAAACCCCAATTCTGTAGGGCAGTGTATTTCTGCAAGGAGCTACAGATAATCCTGTTGCAAAGTTGCCGCACGCCCATAAAAACAGCGAACACTTTTGTGAAACTCATTACAAGCTGTTAGCAAGCACTTTGCACTTCATCAAAAACCTAAAGCCCAGTTGCAACCAGGTAGGCAGAACAGGTATCCAACACACGCTGTTCCCCTCTCTCTTGTCTCTTTCAGAAATCTGCTGCTGCATTCTGGCATTATGGCTTATTTGTAGATGTAGTTTGTGCCTTGTCAGCATTGTTTGGAGTTGTAAAAACATTTATTGTGCCACCAAAAGAGACTAAAGCAACTGACAAACTGAGAAACTACAAAACTGCGAAACGGAAAAACAAAGCGTATTGCCAGCACACACACACTTTTGGAGTCCTAATTGGTAGGTAATGATGTGTCTGGCGTGCTGCTTTGTTAGTCTGGCTTCAGGCAGACTTGGGGTATGCAAACAACGGCAACCACACGTTCTTACTGCCCCACGTTAAGTCAGCTCCAGTTGCACTGCCAATTTGCAGAAGTGATGCGGGGATTGGAACTGAGACTGAGCTGCGTGTCGGCATTTTAACTTTGTTGTTAACTGCTTGTTGTTTCTGTTACTGCTGATCTTGTGTCTGTTGCCATAGTCTGCGCACAGCTTGTTAGCATCGCGACCAACGCCTGCTTTCCTCTTGGCATGTGTGTGAGGTCCGTCATTCACTTGTGATATGAATAAGAAAAATAATCAAAAGCGGAGACGGTGCCCAAGATTAATAATATTGCTAGCAGTATAGTATTTTCGGTTCAGTATGGTTCTATAAAAATATAATCGATAGCGTCATTTTGGTACTTACTGTTCTGCATTTACATAAAATTTGCAAGTATGTGTGCCTGCATGCGTCTTTTTTGTAGAACTTAGGCTTCACGTAGAATTGGGCGCAACTGCGTTCGAATGTCTTTTCTTCCCCCTTTGACAACATTTTGAGTGATTGTTCATTAAAATCATCAAAGAACTGGAACTTCCACTAAGAAACGTTAATGCATGTAGCACGACTTCACACAACAGCTATTGATGCTGTTGCCCCGTGGGCGGTCGGCAAAGGTTATGGACGTGGCTTCCGTCCTCACGAATTTAGTGTAACTGTAAACAAGAGCAGAGATGTAAACAAGCGTATGCCATTGTCAAAGCGAGCTCTTCGGCAACATGTTGCTGTTGGTTTGGGCACTGATTGCAGCAACATTTATACCAATTGAATTGTCAGCATTGTCAATTTCTGCAATGCATTGTGATTGATCTGCCAAAAGCGTGATTTGTTTACAGGAATTGAAATGTTGTTGCTATGCAGTTGTTAGAGTTTCTAATGGAACTCTTGTTGCTGTCGTTGTTACAGCCAGCAAACGACTGCGATATTAATCAGGTACAAGCAGAAGCCTTTATGCAAATGAAGATGTGTTTAATAAACGCAAATTATGAGAATGCCGGCAACATGTTGCTGCTGCATGTAGCTTGTAGTAACAATATTGCTAAGGTAACAGCAACGACAATAACACACCAGCTGCGATTTAAGATTAGTAACATTCAAACTTGCACTTGGGTCAATTTAAATTTGTGCAACAGTTGCTCGTTGTGTACACGGCAAGAGGAGCGAAACATGAGATTGTGGAAGCTACACCAACAGCAGCTAAAAAACTTAAGATCGCAATTGATCAATACGAATGTGTGTGTGTATGAGTGTGCTGCTGCTATGTGCTATTTCTGGTGCTCTCGTTGTGGTTACAGCTGATCAAGCAGCAACAATCGCCGTTGAGCGTGCTCACACGAAATTTTCAAGTATTGCGACAATTTTCTACTCAACTCCTGTACACCCTGTTCCTGCATTTTCCATTCTCCTAACTTATCAGCATGCCGTGCAGCAGGAACAACTACAGAAACAGCAACACATCCCAACAGTTGCATCGATTGCTCACTATTGAACTCTTTACACAGCCCAAGCCAGATCCCTACTTCTCCGTTTATCCTCCCACTTCCCTCCTCAACTGTAGCATCATTTGCACGTTTTTTAATTAAGACATCAAAAGGAGTTTTTGACTCGCTTGATTTCGAGGAATTGTCTACAGACCATTCATCCCTCTTACCCTTATGCAGTCTGTGTCAGTTTTTTGTTTGCTTTGTGTCCGGGTTCTATAGATGGTAGATAGAGTACACATGGTTAACCCAGAGTTGTCCATGTTCTTCTACCGTCAATATACGTATAGCTCAAGTGCAACGGGCGCTAAATTTGTAGCGTATGGACTCTGAGCTGTGGTTGTTTCAATTTGAAGGCAATCTACGTGAGTAAAGCTGAGAAGCAATCCAATTGTTACTATGGTGCGTATAGTTTGTTATTGTTTTAATATTAGAGTAAAATTACAAGTTTTGAATACTAAACGGAGTGATATCAACTATCCACAGTGTGTTGTAGATAATTTATTAATCAAAAGCATAACTTAATAACGCAATATTGTAAGTAAGTTGAATATAAAATATATTAAAAATGAATGTATAATATTTTAAATAAAATAATATTAAGTATAAAAACAGGAATTAGTAATTTGATGTACTTTAAAGCTGAGCTTCACGAAAACGATTGAAGCCGCATTAAAAAATCCAGCTTAGGTGAAAATTAGGCTTTTTTAAATGTATATTGCGATTTGAGCATTTTAAAGCTATAACTGTATCTCAGCAAGCAAGAAACTCATATAATATAACTAAGAAACGAAATTGCTTATCAACGGGATCAAAGAATTGTATTGGATTGCCGTACTGTTTCCCATAGCGTTAAGGAGGTGCTGAAAAACAGATTTAAAAGCACAGAACAGAGGCACAAGAAGTGCAAGTAAATCACGAATAACTTTGCGAAATCGACCAAAAGATATGAGAATGTTGATTATTTGCACGGGCTAACTCTTATAAGAAGAGAAACCAAGGTAAAGCCGTAGCTGAAGTCTATAGTGTTAAATAAAATGTTGCTCGCGACGTGAAACTTTTTGCGAATTGGAGAATTGCTGAATTTTGTGCTCTCTGCGTTTGTTTTGCTTTTTTTTTTTTTTTTTTTTTTTGATTAATAACAATAGATAAGTCCATGGACGATGGGGTCGACTTCAACTCAGCCTGCGAATCGGACTGCAAGTACCACTGGTTGCTGATGGCGTTGATTAGCAGCAGTTGGACTTTCAGCTGCCTACAATACTAGGTGGCAACTTTTTCGCGCGAAAAACAAAATTTTCGTTATCAGCCTTTGGGCAATTGGCAACATGGCAACCCCGGTTCACGTTTTTTAATTTGTTTAATTATAAGCAACTTATGTTGCTTATGTACTACTCTTCTTGCTGTTATCGCGTAACCTATACGCATGCAAAACAAAGGGTCTTAACGTTGCTTACGCATACGCGCCAATGCAGCGGCCGGCTCTAGATCCAACCTAATCCAACCTATTCAAAGCCCGACCAGACGAACTGGCGACGTCAGGGCCATACAGAACGTAAGAACGTAAAGCTTTGTCTGGTACTCCACAACTACAGTTACTGCTACAGTCATAGCCCCATCAAGATTGTAGCACCTCAGACAAAGCTTCGATGTACAAACAATTTTTATACACTATGGAAAATCAATCTGAAATTCATGTTGGGTCATTTTAAAGTGAGAAAACGAGTTTTAATACATTAAAAAATTTTATTTATGATAAAAAATATATTATTTCTTGCTTAAATAAAGTCGCAACAGTTGGAAAATAAGTTTAACTTTTTATGGATTTATATCGCCTAATTAGCATAATCACAAAATTAATGCATGTGTGTTAGTTACTTTTTTGGGTTAACTGACCTATTGCTAGTGAACGATTAGGAACGACGGCGGTCCACAAGTTGAGGGTCTAGGACAAATGAACAAAGGGTGATATGCCCTCCCATGGTCTACGTTGGCCTCCACTGTCTCAGCCTGTCTCAGTTTATGTTCCTCTTTCGATTTTTGCGATCCAAATTGCTCGATTGTTTATGGCTGCATATAACGCCCATCAAGTGAAACTGCAACAGCAATAACAATTCTACGTCCAAGTGAGAAAGCAGCAACAACAAGTGCTCCCCTTCACCTCTGTAAATACCCACTAGCCCCTATACCTTGACGGTTTGCAGTTGCTTTTGTTACTGTGAGCGCGTATCGGCGACGATCGATCGCAGCTGCGACGGCGGCTTCAACTGCGACTGCGACGCGGCTGCGGCTGATTTAACAAATTGATAAACAATTGTTGGCGTTGGCGAGAGCTGCGTGTGTGTGTTCTGTATGTGTATAAGGCGGCGTAACGTTACGAAATGGCTAAACAAACGAATGTCGATGCCAAGCAATAGCAGCAACAATAAAAATGACGCAGCTAATCCTCTGTAGCAGCAGCAGCAACAGCAGCTGCCGGCTGCAACCTTAGTCGCTTTGCCATTGTTAGCGTCTATGTGCCGCTCGCTTTCGCATGGTTTTCCTCTCATTTTCGCTCGCTCCATTGGAGCTGCTGGCAACACTTTACGTGTGCTGCTTATCGCACGCCAATCGAAGGTAATAAATATCTTACAAATAAGCAGAATGCACAGGAATTCACAGAGGCCTCCAAAAAAAAGATGGAGCACGAGCGGATGAGAGGTTGCGAAGCAACAGAGAGAAAAAAGGTTGTAGGTCGGAGGCTGTACAAGGTTTGTGTGAATTCGTGAAAATCGGTACGGCAATTAGGAAACGATGGACCATGCAACTGCAGCGCCAAGCATCGCTCAATTCCTTGCAATCAAAAGACTTAGGCGACATACTCGCCGTACAAGATGCGACACACAGTAACAGTTTTTCTGACATTTCAATAGCACACAATTGACAGGTCAACGAGCAGTGGCGAACCGAACCAAAATGGTAATCGAAATGAAGACCGATTCCCTTTACGCCATTTCCCGCCTTCCTAGTGCTTTCATAATATAGCGACTCTCAGCTGGGGTTATCTGTGCCATCATATCTATTGAAAGCCAGTCATGTAATGCTATCGGTGTTTGTGTGTCTATATGTGTGTGTGTGTGTGGCTGCTTCTGCTTATCCGTCGTATCGCTGGTCGTTATAATATTTTCTGCCCAAAAACAAATCAAATGTCAGACCTCAGCCGAGGTCTAATCATCAACGAAGGAGCCACAGGCATAAATAAAGCCTGTGACCACCATCCGCTTTTCCACTCGGCGTTTTTCCACGTAATCCGACATAGTTCAGATGCGTTAACCAGATAAAACTTCAACCAAGGTCCAAATGGTGTAGTGGTCTGAATGGTCGATAACCTCTCGATTTTATTTTGTGCGGCGGTTCGATCTCTTCCCATCTTTCAATTGTATATGGTAACTTTGCAACGTGACATTGGACATTTTCATATTCTTTTTACAGCTACAATCATGCATAAGCTCTGTCAAACTTTATTTATCCTACACTTATGGAAGTTACTGTTTAAAACTCTCTACTTAATACAGAGTTCTCATATTATGCTTATTATAATATTTATAAATGAACGCGTATACTTACAGTGGTTTTAAACTTCTGCTTATATGTTCTCTTTGCAGATACCAAAGAATTAGGCGCACAAGAGCGAAGCACTGAGAAGGACCAACAGCAGCCGGAGTTTGAGGAGCAAATTGAGGAACAAGATCAAGTCGCCAGCCAAGCTAGTAATGTTTTGGAACTATCAATGGAGACTGACATGGTCCAGGACATGACCGATGAACAAGAAGAGCAACGAAAACAGGAAGCGACGGACAGCTCGACCACGCCGCCATGTAGTCCAACTCCCGAACTGGTACCCAAGCTAGAGTTACTAGAGCAACCAGCAACACCGCCGTCAGGTACGGCCACACCCAGTCCACCAAGTACACCTACACTCGCGCCCACACCCTCATCGGTGCTCCCCAAGTTACGACTGAATGCATTGCTCGCCTCTGATCCTGCACTAAAGCCAAATGCCAAGGAGCTCAATCTACCAGAGGCGCGTCTTTTGGGCCAAACACCGCAGCTAATCAAACCAGAGCTACAACCACAAAACCAACCAGATTCAAGTACCATCATTGAGCCTCTGCTAAAGCCCGCACGCTTTATGTGCTTGCCCTGCGGTATAGCTTTTAGTTCACCCTCTACTCTCGATGCACACCAGGCTTACTATTGTTCCCATCGCAACAAAGACAATGAGGAAGAGGTAGCCCCTGGCAGCGATAAAAACGGCTGCTCTGGCAACGCCGCTGCTAGCTCAGCTTCCATACCCAACACAAATAGCAATGACAACAGTGCCGAACCACCGAATAAAGTGGCGCGTACTGGAAAGCAGTACGCATGCACGCAGTGCTCGTATAGCGCAGACAAGAAGGTGTCTCTCAATAGACATATGCGTATGCATCAGACATCGCCCGCATCAAGCCTTCCTAGCTTGTCAAACCTCGCCAGCCTCACATCTAATGGTGTTGTAGCTCCAGCTGCCGTGCTCGACGAGAGCCCTAGTCAAGTGAGTATGTGTGTTGACACACAAACATTTTTTATTATATCTGTCATCTTTTAACTAACGCTCAACTCTCTTTCTTAGCAAATTGATCGCTACTGCAGTGACTGTGATATTCGTTTCAACAACGTCAAGACCTATCGAGCACACAAGCAGCACTATTGCAGTTCCCGCCGCAGCGACGGTCAGCTCACTCCCAAACCGGAACCAGTTGCGATAGCAGGTAACGCCAATATAAATGCTGCAACATCCGGCACAGCAACGTCTGGGGGTGTTAGTGCGCCGGGTAAGCACTCGCCGCAAGCTCAACGGAACAAGACGCCCACGCCGGCTATGGTTGCCGCAGCAGCAGCTGCTGCAGCCGCTGCCGCTGCCTCGCTGCAGGTGGCGCCACCACAGCCTTTCCTAGCACTGCCGACCAATCCCATCATTATTGTGCCCTGCTCCCTCATTAGAGCAGCCAGTCTAATACCAGGACCACTGTAAGTACAGAATCTATTGAATATCTATTAGAAATACCTTAAAGAAGAGCTTACGATAATATAAATTAAAAGGTTATTGGCACTAATAAATATTATTCCTCTGAAGTATCAACTGATACATATCTAGTAAATAAATAAGTCAAAATAACAAGGAACAAGTAATGTCATTAAGGAGTAAATTTTTATTACAAACTGAAAAAAAAAGAAAATCTAAATAGATTTTAAAAAGATTAATATATTCTTATTTCTATTTTTCCTACTGCGCAGTACCACCTCCACATCAGGCATTGCCAATCCCGAATCCACCTGCTTTACGCTTGATAATGGCACACTTAAACCGCTGGCTACAGCGCTTAATATAAATGCATTGACCGTCAATGTCACACCCAATCCAGCGACTCTGAAACCATTGCCTTCCATTTCAGCCCTAGAACCAGATCACCAGCATAACGCTACTCCCAGTACTGCAGAAGCGGACACCGAAAGTAGTCCACCGGAGCCAAAACGTAAAGAAACTGCAGGCGGACGGTAAGTTAAAATTAAGGATAATGGTGGGAGGCGAGAATGGTAGCGATTCCAAATATATATAGAACTATGTTAAAATAAGAAAACGATAAAATACAAACAGGACAATTAAACAACTCTATCTTTGTTCATTTACAGCGAAACTACTCCACTGGATCTATCCTTTCGACGGTCTCCCATATCGGCGATTTTGCAACGTCAACGTTTGGCGCGCTCCGCAGGTGCATTGGTCGAAGTTGAGGAGGCACTGCTGCCGGTGTGTAAGGAAAATGTGGAAAGTGGCGGCAATGTGACTCCCGAGCAGATTGTATGCGCACCCTCTCTACCCAGCAGCCCCTCAATGAGTCCTTCCCCGAAACGGCGTGCGTTGAGTCCACGCAGCTCCGGAGCTGGAAGCTCCGCCTCCATTTCCCCACCCGTGCTGGGAGTGAGCGTTCCGCAGCTTCTAGAAAGCTTACCAACGTTACGGTCCATACTGCCAGCGGACTTTGGACTATCCGAGTCACTATTGGCCAAGACAAATCCTGAGCTGGCGCTAAAGTTAGCGGCAGCTGCAGCCGCTGCGGTCGCAGGCGGCACTACTTCAGCGGAACTAGCCAGCAAATTGGGATTAGGTGCATCTGCTGCATCTGGCCCCACAGCAGCTGTCACAGCCCCACCAACGCCTGCTGCTCAACCACAGATCTACGTAAAGCAAGGTGTGTCCAAGTGTAAGGAGTGCAATATTGTCTTTTGCAAGTATGAAAATTACTTGGCCCATAAGCAGCACTACTGCTCTGCCAGGAATCAGGATTTGAACGAACCTGAAATTAAGAGCTGTAGTTCGCCAACGAGTACTGCGGGAGGAACAGCAGCTGGTACAGGCGCGAACACCAACAATGCAAACGTGGAAACATCTCCTGTTGCTTATCAACAGCTTATCTGCGCAGCTTGTGGTATTAAGTATACTTCTCTAGATAATCTACGCGCCCACCAGAACTACTACTGTCCCAAGGGTGGTGCCACTGTTCCATCTACTGCTACATCAGATGCACCTGCAACGGTAGTTCCATCTCCGCTGTCTAAGGAAAAGTGCGTCAAATGCAAAACGTTACATGAGCCGAGTCAAGTGTGCGTTCCGCTTCCATCAGCATCCACACAAACCAGTGCGGCCTGCACCATAACCTCGAATAGTATTAATAAGTGTCCCGTTTGTTGTGTGGTCAGTCCTACTGCTGCTTTGGCACGCAAGCACATGGAAATGCATGGGACAGTGAAGGCTTTTCGATGCAGCATCTGTCAATACAAGGGAAATACACTGCGTGGCATGCGCACTCACATACGCACCCATTTTGACAAGAAAACAGCAGATGTAAACGAGGAGCATTACATGACATGCATCTTTGAGGACGACGTACCAACTACAGTTGCTCCTCCGCTACCACAGGATTTACCAGTAGTTGCCGGATCAGATGAGCAATTGGAGCAGCAACAACAGCATCCGTCACAGATTTATAGTTGTGACTACTGCAGCTATGTGTCCACCTACAAGGGCAACGTGGTAAGTGATCTTAACGGGCGCTATAACACAAGCAAGACATATTTATGCAATAGCTGAAAATTGTCTACAATTATCCGATCGTAATTATTAGTATATTCGAAACAACAACCGGTATTGGTGCTTGTACGATATTTAGTGCTATTTATTCAAAACGTCTAAGTCCTCAAACGTCCGCAATGTTTTCATATTTGACTTTAGCTTTAATTTGAAACTTATATTAATGTGAAGATACCGATTATTATTTTTTCTTCAGCTGCGGCACATGAAGCTGTTGCATCCACATGTGTCGATCAGTTCACCATCCATTTCCCCTGAATCACGTGACCTGGAAACCAATACCCACACAGACGCGAGTCTCGTTAATGGGGAACGGGGGATCACAAGGTGGGTTCAAAAAACTCAATCCGTATTAAAAGCATATTAAAGCTTTCTTTACTTATGACAGTTTTCACATAAAATCGGAGCCACAGGAACATCCACAGCCACAAAAATCAGAAACAAATACTACATTGAGTCTAGTGCATGACAATAATAACTCACCCATTAGTACATCTCACAGCCTCATTAAGGCAGAGCCTTTGGATTTAGGCATTGATGTGTCCCCACCCACACTGCCACCACCCGTTGCAAACTCGACACTAGCCCCTAGCGCTGCTGAGGCCATGAAGAAGTACTGCTCTACGTGTGACATATCTTTTAACTATGTGAAAACTTTTCTGGCCCACAAACAATTCTACTGTAAGAGCAAACTTCATCGACCCGAGGCCAACGACAGCCCCAGCCCGAATCATCCGGCTGCCGCAATGGCCACTCCCATGCCACTCCAATCGCCAAATGAACTCATTATGTTGCAAAAGAATAAGGAGAACCTGCAGGAGGCGGCTATTTGAGAAAGCCAGTTGATATGGGAGACGCAACGCAAGCAACTGGAATGGTACTACAAGTGCTTCTGAATCGCCCAAACCACATAAGAATTAATTATGAGGAAGCAGCTTCAATCCCAACAATAATGAAAATATTCCCGGAGAATCTCCCGCTGTCCCAATTTTTTCAAACATAGCTAGACTATCGCTATTGTCATCGTCAGCATAAAAATGAACTATAGACTTTTTCGTAGAAACGTTAGTTATCGATAGTATTAGTTCTTAATCATACACACAATTATATATTCAAAAACCTACAAGACATACATATATTTATATGTAGTATAAATAGAGTAGAAATCATGACATATAATGCATGCCAAAGCTTACTACTTAAGGAACAAAGTAAATGCGAGTGCAAGAAACTGAAAGTTTTCGATCTGCAAAATATATATATTTATCCACTAATTTGTAAATATGTAGATTTAGCATATCATATGTAACACTCGACCTACCTATTCTATTGATTACCACCAACACTAACAGGTCTGCTCACAACTGCAGTTCCGAATTTTGGTGCTGAAATGTCAATAATCCTATAAATCCAATATACGACTAAAGTTAATGAACAATATATGTATATGTATATATATATATATATATATATATAAATG
>JBANCZ010002286.1:0-16428 GCA_037040025.1 Sphaerogastrella javana | reverse complement strand
TGCGTGGGCCCGTCGCATATAAATTTGCGACTCAATCGCCTGTATGTAGTTGCTGCTGTTGTTGCTATAGTTGTAGCTGTTGTTGTTGTTGCTGTTGTTGTTGTTGTTGCTGTTGTTGTTCTTCTTGTTGTTGTTGTTGTTGTTGTGGCTGTAGTTTGTATGTGGTCGCCTTTTGAGGCGAGTGCCCCCGAGTGTGGCCAGCAATGTGGGCTACTTTTGGTCGAACCGCCTTCATTTTATATGCATTTAATTTGCCTCACCTACCCTGCCCCATTCTGTGTCTTGCCCTACCCCTTTCTCTCTCTCCCTCTTTCTTTCCCTTTCTCTCTCGCTGTCTTTCTCACTCTGTCGGCTCGTCTGCTCGCTCGAGCGCACTATGGGCAGCGGCAATTTATGCTCTATACAATTCTTCTCTGTATAACTGACTCTTTATGTGTGTGATTGTGTGTGTGTGTGTGTGAGTGTGTGTGTGTTTGTGGGTGTGTGCTGTTTGTTTTGGTTTTGCTTAAAAATAAGTTTTTAATTGCGAGCCGACGGCAGCGGCAGATTATTCGCCAAATAATTTGGCTCTTGAGGCAGAAAAATCAAAAAAAAAAAAAAAAAAAAAAGGAAAAGAAAGGAAAGAAAGAAAAGAGAGGAAAAAAGAAAACTCGAAGCTTGCAGCTTGAGCGAAAATCATTTCGTTGGGTAAACATCTCTCAAATGCCAGTAGCATGTGGCACAGCTAATCAGAGTTCTGCAGCACTGGCACAACTACCCCTTCCCCTCCCCCCCCACACACACACAGAAAGACACACATACACATGGACACACAGTTGGCAGTCGCATAGTTGGCAAAATAAATTATCGAAATGAGCAGCAGCGTTGAAATTAAACAGGTTGGCCGAGAATGCAGCGTTTTGTGGCAGAGCCAGGGAATGTGGGTGGTGGGTGGTGTGTCAAAGGGGTGTATGAGTGTGTGTGTATGTGAGTATGACTCTGTGTGTGTGTGCAGCGTGTGTCTGTTTATTTGTTTGATTGCCAGTGCAGTCTGTAATTTTGCTGAACGCTCATAATTTGTATATTTGCGATTTTCAATTAAGCAGCCGCAGTTGCTTCTGCTGTCGCTGTTGCTGTTGCTGTTGCTGCTGCTTTCGCTACTGCTGTCGCTGCTGTTGCTGCTGCTGCTGCTGTTGCTACGACAGTGACTGTGGCAGGGCGGTGACATATGCACCACAAATATGCCACATGGCCTGATGTTTGCCTCGCTTCGCATCGCATGGCATCGGATCGGCGATTCAAGTTGAGTCCATTGAATGCAACTTATTGAAATTTATTAATAGACAGCCACCCACGCACGAGCGATCACAGCATGGCCTGGCCCGCTTCATCTGCCACTCTTCTCTTTCACTCTTTCGCTTCCATACCAGACTGTCTTCAATCTCTCTCTCTCTCTCTCTCCGTCTCTGTCGCTGTCTCTGTTGCCTCGTTGTTGCGATGGCCATTGCCATTGAGTAGACATAATTTACAATTATTTCAAGGACACTTTACCTAGACTTACAGAAACGAGTTCGCCAAGGCAGAGGAAGAGCCGGGGGCAGCGTGTGGGGGAGAGGGGAATCGAGGCAGAGGCAGCCCAAAACCACCTCAACCACTTGATAGTCCTACGTGCTGGCCATGCTTAAATAACTTAAGCTGCAGCCTGCTGCTGCCAGGCTATGCAATGTGGCTGCTGTTGCTGTTGTTGCTGCTTGTGTTGCTGATGTTGTTGCTGTGCATTAAGTGAAAAATTGCAATTTTAACGCCCGCGTTAATTTACAGCAGTTGCCACGGCCATGGCAATAGCAAAAGCAGCAGCAACGGCAACAGCAACAGCAGCAGCAACAACAACAGCAACAACAGCAACAACAGCAACAACAGCAACAACAGCAACAACAGCAACAACAGCAATAACAGCAACAACAGCAACAACAGCAACAACAGCAACAACAACAACAACAATAGCAACGACAGCTGCAACAGCAACAGCACCTGCAAATGATGACCATTAATCATAAGCTGCATTAAATAGCAGCAACATCCGCAGCAGCAACACCAACAACAATCGATAGCAACAACAACAATCGATAACATCCATAAATCTAAATATTTCATTCATTTCGCTCTAAAAAAGTGTAGAGAAAAATTTAATTTTATTATAAACACCCTATATATAGCTTCAATCGGAAGTTTGGACTTCATGACAATGCTTAACTCTTCTTGATACCCTGTGTTACAGTAGGGTATGTTTTCATCGAGTATAAATTCGTAATTTTTTTATGCAAAAAATAAAATAGTTGTAATTTATGTGGATGTTAGTTGCGTATGTGATTGATTGTTTGATTGATGGTTTGTCTGAATGATTGATTGATGGGCTAACTGCCGGTTTTTTGCATAAATTCATAATTGAAATCAATTATGTAATGCATTGCAGCTGCACAACACACAAGTTTGTCAACTCGTCCATGCAAAATGATAAAATGTTTAAAAGCCAAATGGTAAAATGGCAAATGGAAAATGAGGAAATGGAAAATGGAAAATGGTGAAATGGGGAAATGGATACACTGTTCATCGAGTTGGAAAATGCTATCAATCATATTACCGTTGGTTTCCAGCATACCAGTTCTTCATTTAAGTCAATTAATTAATGGTATAAAATGATAAATAACATAAATCTACATGCCTCATTTTAACTAAAGCTGGTTGCTACGTAACGCACAGTAAATCCAGTTAAAAACAAGCAAAAGCTGACTGTTGTAGAAGGCCAAAGGATTGGAGTTGAAATCAAAAAGATTTCGTTTAGAATCATGCTTTTATCAAATATGTAATGCTATGTTAAATTTAAATCATTAAATGAATTTTGATTGAAATGGTGTTAATATGGAAGGAACTCTTCGAAGTTTATAATTAAAATTATTTATTTTTCTGTTGCCTTAAAACAAATATGTAAATTTCAACAACAAAAAAAAAGGCAAAAGTTTATTTTAAAAAAATTCTTTATGGCCGCTTAAAATTTTTGTTTTAAAATAAAATAAATGAAATGCCGTTAAAATGCCTCAAAATATTGCTTGAGTATAGGGTTTTAATTGAGCAAATCAACAGAAAACCAAAAGAAGGCATTAAAAGGCATAGGATATGGACAGAAGATATAGGTTTTAGTTAAAGTTGAACTTGAAGTTGAAGTTGATGTTGAGGCTGAGATTGAAGCTGATATCGAAGATGAAGACAAAGTGCATTTCAAATTGAAGTGATGGAAATGTTTGTCTGAAATTGAGCTTGAAATTGCGGCCTGTTTGTGTGAAAGGTCCTTGAAAAGCTACTTCACTTTTCACTCTCTCTCTTTCTCCCCCTCTTTCTCTCCCTCTGTCTCTCTCTCTCTCTCTTTCTCTTTCTCAAATTGTCTTGAGTGGCCAATGACGGTTGGAAGACAATGAGTCTTGATCCAGAGTACGACAGGCGAGTTGGATTGGACTATTGGATACATGCATGCAGCACTTGTTCAATTTGCAGTTACATGGAAAAGGCAAGGCATAAGCCTCAACCATTCGAATTCTCCCTTTCTCTCTTTCACCCTGTTTCTTCGCACTCTTTTAAACCCTAGCTGACAATTTCACCAACTTTCTCTCCCCCGGTGCCTCTTGCTGCCTTCTTATTGATGCTGTTCCACTTTTATCGCTGCTGTTTTGGTCAGCAAACGAACATTGTGATAAAATTAGCTGCATATCCTTCGCCACCAGCAACCCCTCCACAATGGACGCCATTTTGCATAATCATGGCGCCCAACGTGGGGCGAGTCAGAACGGAAATGAAGTGGAGGGGCAAACCGGAACGGGAACAGGAACAGGAACAGGAACGAGTGCGAGCCGGGTCGTGTGCAATTCAATTAAATCCTTCGACGTTTAAAAAACCAAATAAAAATCAAAATTAAATTCAAGCTCAGTGCTCTAGCAATGAATACGAATACGAATACGAATGCAAGTGTGGATGTGAATGCGGAGCGGATGTGAATTCAAATGCGAATACGACTACGAATACGAATGCGAATGTGAATGTTATGCGTTGGTAGCATTTCAATTTGATTTGCCGGCCATTGGAGTTTTAATGTGCAAATCGTTTGAATTGTTTGAATCAATTAATTTTCCAACCATGCATGTCATTTGTGGGCCATGACCACCATTGTGGGCGTGCCAATGTCCTATGCACCATACTCATATGCATGATATGGTATGCCATAGGATAGTTTAGCATCAACTCTGATTTGAACAAATGCAAATCGATTAATAACAAACTGCGGCCAGGCAAATAATGTGAACGTCAGGCTCATGCATGCATAACATAAACATTGAATACTTTAAAAAAAATACACTAACGTTTATGCATTGCTCGGAGAGTCGCACGCACTCGACACGCCAGAATCCACACACAATCATAACATATTAAATTTATTCATTTGTATCTATGAGAAATGATGGGAATGACAAATTACAAATACGCAGTCCCTATTACTTACTACTAAAACACACGCCATTTGGATTACTCTGACGGACACTATATCAATTATTCAAGATAATATTATATAGGTCCATTAGTGCACCGCAACAGATAGGTTTTGCTGGAAATTTCATTATACCCTTTACGACACAGCAGTAACAACTGTCGCTCTGTCTGTCCCACTCACTCACTCAGTCTCTGTCAGTCAGACAACATAACGTTTGACATGTGGAATCTGGATCTGTTTGCTGTTGTTATTCCTGTTGTTGTTGTTATTGTCTGTATCCTGTGAGTCGTCTGTCTGTCTGGCTGTCTGTCTGTCTGTCTGTCTGCCTGTCTGTTGGCCTGTGCATTGCGCATTGCGTATCCTTTGCCCATTTATCATTTGTCATGTTTTGAATCTTTCAACCTTCCCCTCATCATTTTACTGCCCACTCATTTTGCACTCACTTCCTGCACGCATTGCACTCAGTTGCGTCTCGGTTTATCCTGGGGTCAACGTAACGGTTGTCAGTGTCACTGCACCAGTAGTTCAGTTTAGCTCAACTCTGTTCGCCAATTTCCAGCAACGTCCGTTTTATTCGCAGACCTTGAGTGCTTTTCCCAGCTCAGCCCCTTATATTTCCACAATTTCGCCTTTCTTTCTTTCTTTCCTTCCTTCCTCTTCTTTCGTTCCACTAGAACAGCCCTCCTCTTGTGTTAGCTCTTCTACAGCTCTAACTTCACTTTCTTTTCACACTTCTTGGCACATTTCTTCTTGAAATTGTATTCCCTGTTTACCTCATTCCTGCAATTCCCTCTATGTATTTCTAATATCTGTTCAACTTTCGTTTTATTTTGATTTCCGCGCTTCTTTTTCGTTATACAGTGCATTCTTTTTTGCTTTATCTATCTTTCTCTTATTTTTTATCACTCTCTGTTTCTTAATCTGTTTTAATTTCTATAGTTTCGACAATTTCTCTCACGTTTTCGGTGGCACTCATTTTCACTCTCTGGTATTATTATGACCTCTCTACTTTCCTCACTTATTTCTCTCCCCATATTTACTTTCTTTCTGTTATTTATTTATTTTTCTCGCTCTCTCATCCCCCCATTCCTTTTTTCATTTTCTTTCCATTCTTTCTTAATCTCCGTTCGTCTTTTAAACTTACTATAGAGCTAATTTCCCCTTCCTTTTTTCCATACACATTTGAGGTACAACCTCTCCATTTGCTGTACCCTATATACAATTTAGTATATATATATATTTCTATATATGTGTATATATAATCGAATTCTTGTGTGATTATCTTCTTCTTGTTGTAATTCTCATTGCTCCTTTTAATGCATTTCTATGGCATTATTGCGTCGGTGTGCAACGTTGCGTATACGCAATGTGACACAGCGAAACAATACCCTAGCCCAAACATTCGTACGGTGTATACTAAGTATGAATCAAATTAAACAAAACAAGATAAAAATTAGTTAAAGTCATTTATGCTTACAGCAGAGTACCATAACATGCAGCTTCTGCAACCCTGCAGTCAGTTACCCATTCAAAAGTCCAGATCTCAGGAACTATGCATGCAAATCGTATCAAATTTGACAAACACTAATCTGTAACTTTTACTTGCAGAGTGCTCGACTACACTATGGTTAAGCTAAACAAAAAAAAAAGAGAATTTCACAACACTGAAGTGTAACTGACCTCGTTTATAGAGTTCTGTCACAGTATCCCTTATTCCCTTTGCTAGTTTCCTCTGAGTCTCTTGGTCACATTGCGTATTTCTGTTTCATTTTGCTGTCTCTGTTTTGTATGTTTTCTATTATTTGGTGTGTGTAATGATATTTCTCTTTTTTCCTGTTGAGGTGGGCGTGGCACTTTGTTCAGCTACTTTTCGACTTTAATTGCAAATTTTACGCTTGTTCTAAAAATGCAACACACCGTCGGATCAGAGAGCAGGGGCAAGGGCATAAACAAAGTGTGCTATGGAGTGAGACAAAAAGAGAGACAGAGAGTGATTGAGTGAGAGAAAGGGGGAAAGAGAGAGAGAGAAAGAGAGAGAGAGAGATAGAGCGGGTGTACATTTCATAATTGCCAATTGCACTGAGCGCTACACGGGCCATAAAATGCCAGAGTATCTCGACTTTTATCGCCCTCTTGTTCTCTCATTCTAATTCTCTTTCCCTGTCTCTCTCTCTCTCTCTCTCCTTCTCTATCTCTTTCTCTTTTTCTCCCTCCCTTTCTCCCTGTGCCTTCATTAGCCAGCTGTGCTGTTTGCAACAGCCACAACGAAATGTAAAGCGAGTTTATTGCTGCTGTTGGTGTTGCTTTTGCTGTTTGCTGTTGCATGTTGCTGTTGCATGTTGGCGTTGTGTGTTGCTGCTGTTGTCACTGCAGTTATATTTATGATTTCAAAAATGGGCAAATGTAAAGCTTAAAACGGGCAAAAACCCATGCTAGCAGTCAGTGTTGCTGTTGACGACAAAAGCAGCAACAACATCAGCAACAACAGCAGCAACAACATCGGCAACATCAACAGCAACAACATCAGCAACAACAACATTGAGCGTGAACTAACGGTAATCGTTGGCAGCGCTTTAGAGCCCGCATCATGTGGCAGCTACATTTGCTGTGCTCATTCATCATTTTGCTGCTCCGGCAGGGTGCACGGGCAACATTATGAGGCAGCGGTAGCGGTAAGGGATGCTAGCTATAATAGTAACAACAACAAGAACAACAACAACAACAACAGCAGCA
Source organism: Sphaerogastrella javana (assembly GCA_037040025.1). Classification (NCBI taxonomy): domain Eukaryota; kingdom Metazoa; phylum Arthropoda; class Insecta; order Diptera; family Drosophilidae; genus Sphaerogastrella; species Sphaerogastrella javana. Next base: position 9,179 of record JBANCZ010002286.1, on the reverse strand, counting down.
CCAGCAACATCAACAACAACAACAGCAACATCAACGACAACGGCAGCAACTGTTGCAACTGTGGCATAGCAATCTGTTGGCGTCAGCTATTGCTCAAAGAGTATATCCACATGACTGACAAGGGAGTATCGGTGGGGGGTTGAGGTCGTCGGTGGTCGGTATGGCGTATGGTACACGAAGAACAGAGAAAGAGGCAAAGAAAATTGCAACTCAAAATGTTGACAAACAGAGAAGAAGAAGGAAGTAGTAGTAGGAAGACTAGTTGCTGTTGTGGCTTATCGGTATCCATTTCGAACAAGTAGAAATCAGTCGAAAACTGTTGAAATTAAACAGCATAAACGTACAGATACCCTTTAAACAGGTCGGATTACACTTAACAATAATTCCCAAATATTTAACAAATATATGAAAGCCTTAGAATAATTTGAAAATCTAGAAAATATGATGATTTATCGATAAATACAAAACAATAAACAATGAGTTGGTAATATTTACTATACTTAAAAAACTTATAAATTATGTAGTATTATGTATATAAACAAATTTTCTATTTATTTAGGTTTATTAGACAGATTCCAGGAATAGAACGTTTAAAGCTTGTTAAAGAAATTTAGTTGAGATATACCCGAATATTTACTTATCGAACCGTATTTGAACTCAAGACTGAAACGAAAATGTTGTATTGAAATCGATAGCGAATATAAAGGTAATTATTTACTGTGCATTTCTTTGTTTATATCTCGAAATTGCCAATACTTTATCGAGATGTATACAAATAGGGTGCAACCGCAACCAACGTAAATACAAATTAATTTAAAAGGAATACATATATGGTATATATATATATATATGTCCTTGGAACTAGTTGTATAGTTTATATGCTAAAAATATTTCAAATATTTCTGGTACTTAAAGCATGGCAATATTGTGAATTGTTTGAAAACTGAAACGAATCCAGAGACGAGAGCCTGAGACGCCCGGAAAGAGCGAGCTGAACGTTTCAATTGTTGCTAAAATTGAAAGCAAATATGGAGAATCGTCTGGCACATGAGGTGCGGGCATGGACGTATGAACGTAAGGGAGTTGTGGTAGTCGGAGAATGAGAAGGTGCATGGAAATGGGTTTGACAAAACGAAGTGAAATGAAAATATGAAAATGTGAAAATATGTATGTAGCTATGCTCAGGGTTCTTGCGCATCCATTAGATGCAAATACATATCATATTTATACATCTGCATATCGAAATCTCGGACTCTGTTTCTCTATCTGCCTCCACTTTTGACTCTATCCCTCTCTGTCTCTATCTATCTCTTTCTGTCTCTTTTCGAATCTATCGTTTCCTCGCTCCTCGCATGTTTATGTTTGACATTGTTGCATGGCAAATTATCTAAATATTTGGCATGCAACTAAATGGAAATGCTGCCTGTGCATTTTCATCAATTGCAATTTAAACCATTTGAACCAATCGACCACACGCTATCCAATTATCCAATCCTACATTCTGACTACCTTAACGATGCGATAATTATAATAATATTTTGCAATAAACATATCATGTAGAAGAATTTTAATACCATGCTCTAAAATTGAAACTTGCATTCGATTAATCGACATAGCTGTGCATGAAGCTGATATTTGGTACATATATGAAGCTTAGGTTGTGTTTTAACCATAAATACTATTGCTTTATGAGTTTTGTATCATTTACTATAGCGTTATATCATTTTGGGAAATATTACTCAATGAAATCTTCCAGTACTGTAGAAGATGGAATGATGACAATTATTATGTCTCTAGCAATTGATATAATGCATTTACTTTTGAAGTTCTTTACTGAAATAAAAATTAATAATAATTCACTTCTAATTATTATTAAAGGAATACAATATTACTATGTTACAATCTTGTATTATATCTAAGGAAAAATGTTTTCAATACAAGCAAATTCAGAAGCTTCATTGTTCAAAATTGGTATGTGTGTAATTTTGAATATACGAATATACGTTTTAATTAAAATATTTAGTAAAAAATATCCCATTAAGGAATATACCATTAAAACGTGTAAATCTTGGGACCCATTAAAGCTAAACAGTTCAAATTTGGTGCAGGCACAGATTACACTTATGTAATGAAAAAAATATTGAATAATTGAATTGAGTGCATAAAAACACTCAAGAAAGGAATAGGGAAAAGTTAGGCAAGTATAGCAAACGAATACCCAAAATAAGCAAGGCGCAACTATTAAACTGAGCATAACAAGTGGAAAGGCAACTAGGAGAATCTAGTTAAAGTGCAACGTAAAGTAGAATACTAAACGAGGGCGAAAGAGTGGGGTATATACATTCATGCATACAGACTAAAAAGGATAGGGACAGCTGTTTAGTGACTCATGAATGCGAATACGAATACACGGCTCAAGTGCGACCAGATTCAAAAAAGGAACACTATAAAGGCATGACTTGAATGTGTACATACACATATATATATCTATATGTATAAGTGTGTTTGTGTGTGTGTGAGTGTATGTGTGAGTGTGTGTGTGTGTGTGTTTCTGTTTGTCTGCTGCATGTAAAGTGCCAAAAATTGTGCTCGATTGCGTGACAAAGCAAAGTGAAAAGCCAGAAAAACTATCAAAGCGTGCACTGATACAAGCCCCTCAATAAGCTCAAATAAGACTGAAGGAGACGGCAATACAAAGGAGTTACTGCTGATGTTTGTTGTAGTTGTTGTTGCTGTTGTTGATGTTGCTGATGTTGCTGATGTTGCTGCTGTTGTTGTTGTCGCTGCTGGCAGGCTGCCTAACGATCTATTTACGTTGAGAGTCCATTGAAGCGTATTAATTCTTTTTAATGCCAAAATAATAACGACGCCATTATGCCGAGGCAGCAGCAAGTGACTGCAGCAGCAGCAGCAGCAACAACAACAACCGCAACAACAACAGCAACAACAACTATAACAACAAGAACAACAGCAGCAACAACTGGAGTGAGAATGACTAGAAGAAGGAGTTGAAGAACAAGACGAAGTACCAAAAGCAGCAGCAGCTGAGGAGTTGGAGGGAACGAGTAAGAAAGAGAAAGAGACAGAGAGAGAGAGAGAGAGAGAGAGAAAGGGGGACAGAGATAGAAAGAAAGAGGGACAGCAGCATCAGCAACGTCGTCACTTTGGCGACCGCCTGTCGTGCAACTATGAGGTGGGCGCCTAAAAGTCTGCTACGAAATGTTTTCCAATTGACCAAACAGCGCACAAATAAAACAGACAACACACACACACACGCACACACTCACACTCATGAGCACGTATGGCATGTGTATGTGTGTGTATGTGTGTCTGTATGTGTATTTTAGTGTGTCTCACTTATAAACATAAAAACTGATAACGAAATCAAAACGCCAAGCCAAACGATTTGGAAATACATCGACAGCAGCACAACAAAAAGCAACAACAACAGCAACAACAACACCAACAACAACAACAACAGCAACAACAACAACACCACCAACAACAAAAGAAGCTTGATGAGCCGGAGAAGGTGAGGAAGTGCGAAGGTTGAGGAGGCAGCCATAAAAGCGGAGTAGAAGCGTGTTAGAAGCATGACTATAGGCGTGGCAAGTCGCCATGTGAATACCCTAACATCGATTAATTAAAACGAAAATGGATTTTGATATAACAAGAGGTTCAGTCGGATGACACTGAACGCTAAGCGCCATAATAGTCTATGACGTATGTAGAATAAAGCATATACACATACAAATTACTTACAGGAAAATATGGTATTTAATATTTAGTATTTCATGGAAGACAGATCGATATTAAAACAAACCCATTACCCGCTCCGTAAAGGCATATGACATATGCATAATTGTAAAGGCACACTCTGGCGCTGTATTTAATAAAATATTAGATAGTCAAGCGGTATAGAAGGTAATGTAGAAGTAAAAAGTAGTTAGCTCCGCTATAGCATATGACGTGGTAATAAGCATTAACTGTGTACCTTATATATGAGGTACTTTTCTTCCTTCAATATCCGTACATATGATAAGTTCTATATGTAGCATAACTTCAAAATATATGTATACATATGAGCATAGGGCTTCACGTAGCGCCCTTATTTGAGGTTAGGGTATCTTAACAATGAGTAGCTACCATACAATGCGCTGTCCGGTTGTATAATGTATTTGTTGTTGGGTTTGTTTTGGGCCGTGTTGAGCTGTCCGGCTGTCCGTAACGGCAATGAAGCGTTGAGTGGGCGGTTGTCTGAGGACTATGGGCTAAGGGCTGGGGTCGGGGTAGTAACATCAATGTAACGGCCATACGACATTATTATCATCGCAAATGGCAAGTTAGACAAACACATTGAGTGCCCATTTAATGGCAAAACCGACAAAGGCAACGACTGAGCAAAGTATAGCAGAGGCCTGCTGCCTGGACATGGGACATACGAGATGTGAGATGGGAGATGGCCATAATAGGGAAAGAGGGTAGCGGGGTGATACGGCACCCGGTGGTTGGGGTGTATGAGAACGTGTAACGATGTCCTGGCCCAGGCACATAATGACCAAGCTAAACAGCAAATGAACTTTTAAACGTATTGAATTGATGTGCGGAGTAGGGGCGGCCGGGGGTGGGGGTTGGCTGTTCGTAGGGCCCAGGGTGAGGAGAAGGCAGCAGCTATAGAAGCCTAAGAAGAAGAAACGATAGCGCAAGAAGTATAAGCTGAAAGCAAGGCGAGGTCACAGCTGAGAATGATGCGCTCTTGACGGGGAGGCGGCGGGACGAAATAAGCGGTAGGGGTTGGGGTAGGCGCCAACAATTTCTCGGGAACCTATGCCAATATATACCTACTAATGGGTTGCCCGGACAACAAGCGGAACAGCGCCAGCAAAGCAAAGCGCAAGAGGGAACCAAAAATGGTGTATAAAAACCGTTAAATGCCTAAGTAAACCCTCGGGCAGATAACACACAGAAGGAGACAGACAGACAAAGAGTGATAGAGAGAGAGAGAGAGAGAGAGAGAGAGAGAGAGAAAGCGAAAGAAAGAGGGAGAGAGAGCTCCAGCTCGGGAATTAGCACTGACTTGTAAGTAGCATCAGCATCAGCTCATGCCTCATTATGCAAAGCATGACAGAGTTAAGTATAAAAATAGCAACAAATTAAAAGCATTATATTGTGTTATACACACACATAGACACAACTTACTAGGGCCAACAGATTGCAGGTACAGTCTGCCATGGAGCTAGCAAAATGAAAATGCAATACAATAGAACCGTATACTATACTATATATGCATCAACCGCTCTTTGTCTCTCATTTGAAATCTAAATCTTTCTCAGTATTTTATTTTCCCTCTCCTCTCTTCCATACTCTATCTTACTCTTTTTTACGGTCCTCCTATTGTTTACTCTCCCTATCCCTCTTTCTAAGTCTGTGTCTTTCTTAATCTGCCTATATTATTCTCTTCGTTCTTAGCTCAGTCTCACAGTCTTTGTTTTTTGCTCTCTCACTCAGTCACCATCTCATTCAATTCTGTGTACTGAAATCACATTGCATGCTATCGATAAACGATAACGCCTTAATGTACACAAATAAATAAATGTCTATATTTATGTATTCAAAATTTACAACATTGCAATGACTATAAAAATCATTACATAATTATACCATACACTTAAAGTTAGGGACTCATTTAGAAAACTCGCAAAGAACCAAATGTAGGTGATTCAAGTTAATCTAATAACTCTCTTAAAATATAAATTAGATTGGGATTAGATTAGAATGTATAATAGAATCAAAATCAAACATATTCATCTATTTTTCGCATCGCTAAAGCACAGTAAAATTTTATGAAAATATTTACGTACATTGGGGTGATATAAATTTGTTTTGTTTTGACTTTGGTGGCACAATAACTGCACAACGTGTTGTTAAGTGGAGTGAAAAGAATTTCCATGAAATGGAAAATGTTGTATATACTATATATAGTATATAAATATATATATATATATATATTTTGTGAGACTATATAAAATGCAAGGGTCACGATCGACAGACACTTCATCAGTGTGTACTGTTTACGAGCTGCCTTTCTCCCTCCAGCTCATTCTTTCTGTCTTTCTCTCCTGCTCTCTCTCGCTCCCTCTGAGTTTCTCTTTGTGCACGTGACCAGGGCTGAAACAGTGAGGGCAATATGCTATAATCAAGCGTATGGAGTACTGTTGCCATGGGGATGGTAGTTGATTTTGGATGATGCAGCAGGCGACATGCAGATGAGTTTTTGATATATATTTCTGACGCTGCGTTTTACGAGCTGACAAACTATAATAATACACAAAGTAAAAAAAAAAAAAATGAAGAGAAAAAGTAGATACGAAATGTACAAGAAATCAGCAACGGGCAGGCGCCATAGTAGAGAACTACAGATGTATAGAAATCGGAGAAGTTGAGGAAGTCCGACGACCCAAGGCGAAGAGGACCCAAGGCAAATATTGCCGCCTGGCATGCATAATTTAACAATATGTCGCCTGCTGTGACGTACGGCAAAAAGGGGGAAATGTAGAGAAATGGTCGGAGTCGGGGAGAAAGGGGTCGAAAGGCACACGTTGAGTGGGCGTGGCAGACCGTTCACTGCCTCAATGGCTGTCTGCCTGCGTTTGTTATGTTTTGTTCTGTTTGTTTACATTTCATCTTAAGCTCTGCCGTTGCCACATATCAGTCACATTGAATGCCACTTTTACAACCTTCAAAATGGGGCGTGGTCGGGCAATAGCAGCAATAGCTGATGGGATGAGGGAAAGGGTATTGCTACACAACTACAACCACATGGAGACAAGTTGTGGCATATCACATGTGGGTGATGTGATACGATGCGATGCGATGCGATGCGATGCTACTCAACTTGACTCAACTCGACTTGACTTGACTTGTGTCAAGTGTAAATAAACTTAAGCTCGACTGTGGCTCCTCAAGTGACTTTTCCCGTTTCCGTTATACTACTCACACATATACATACACATACACACACACTTTATCTCTAAAACCCCCCCTTTCCATCCCTTGAACGCTTTCTTCTGGTCAGGATTCTATTCGGTCTCTTTCTCTTTTTCTATATATCACTCTCCCTCTTACTTCCGCTATATATCCTTTAACTCTGCCTCTATAGTTTAATACAGTCTTTCATTTCTTACAGTGTATCTAGACAGCAGCTGAATAATTGCATCAACTAATGTAGGGTTCAAAGTGGAAGAACCTAAAGTTGAAATCTATCAAAAGGGATTACAATTTATGTTAGATGGAATGTATTATGATAGTAGTTATACATTTTCACAGTGTATTCATAGAGAACTGATTAAATTTTATAATCTTTTATCTTTATAATTATCAATATTATTGATTTATATAGAATTTTTGTAAGTGTACTTCGATTAACTATTGAATAAAGCATGAAAGCAAAAGAAGACACACTACATCAGAAGTAAAACCATTTGCATTCGACCTATATAACCAAGTTGAATTGCACCATAACCCCTACTATTTTGTACAGTGTAGCAATATGTGAACGTGTGTGGGTGTGTGTGAATGTGCATGTGTGTGTGTATTTGCATTTTGTATCACTTAAGAAGCAACTTTTGGCTCATTGTAGCTGTTGCCACTAGCCACAGGAGACATTTATTGCTACACAGATAGAAAGAGAGACAGAGAGGGAAACAGAGAAAGAAAGAAAGACAGACAGAGAGAGTGAGAGAGGGAGATGAGAATGAGAGTTATACGTAGAGAGAGGTAGCAGTTAAGTGAGAGCGGAGGATAGAGACATTTGTAAAACTTATGGCTGGCGCCTTTTGGCCCTAGTTATGCGTATGTGTGTATGCATATGTGTGTATGTGTGTGTGTGTGTATGTGTGTGTGTGTCTTGTTTGCGTCTCAAATGTTAAGTAACGGTATTATTTGTGGGCTCAAGTGTGTAGCCATTCAAGCGTCACTCCCCCGCCGAGGCCCTGTTGCCCCCCATACGCACATTTGACAATCAAATTTGCCAACGCCGGACGCATGTGTGCCCTCCATGTTGCCACGCCCCCTCTGCCTCACTTTCCACCGCACTGTCATTGCTTCGATTGCCCAAGCAAACAGTGTGTTAAGTACTCTCTCACACACACACACACACACTCGCACAAGGTCTTGTGCTTTTAGTATTTGACTTTCAGTCGACTTTTTTTTTGTGCTTCAATTCTTCTTCTTTTTCTTTGGGGGGTCTTCGTTTGTTTTGCCAGAAGCCGGCGTAGGCTGCTTTTAGTCCCTAAATTTGTAGTTCTCATACTAAGGATATATGTCTGTGTGTATATACGTACATATATACAGTACATATTTAGTACATGTGTATTTAGTATTTAGTATATATATGTTTATATGTATATGTATACAGTTCCTTCTTGAGCTATATTGGTACGCCCACGCACATCCCTTTGCTTGATTATGGTTTCAGCCTAAGTGCATAACCTTTAAATTTATTTCCTCTTATTCATTTACACAAATATATCAAAAAATATATTGAATATTGAATAACAAAGCGTAATTTCGACAAAACAATGACTGCTTAAATATTTAAGGCATTATAAATCAATATCATTGTAAGAAATAAGACAAAGGCCGTTTTCATTCATCTAATTGAAACTAATCTGTTATAAAGCGATGAAATAAGGCAAAATTTATTGTAAAATACAATGGAAATTATTGAGATTTAAATGTTTCGCTTTAAGATGGAAATTTGTGAAAATTCTTCACCAATTTGTGAGTTAATCAAAATTTAAAAACAAATTTAATGAATACATTTCTTGCATAACTCCTTATGTAGACCTAAGTAACTTGCCAACAACAATAACTAATATTAACTAATGTTTATATTAATCTTAATTAATTATTAATTATTTTTGGAATGTATAACCCATTAATTGTGCTCCTAACTGAAAATAAAGCATCATTTATACGGCCCTATAGCTTCTGTCGGCTTTTCCTTTTCTTGTTCTGGATTTAATGCTGTCTCACGTTTACTTGTTTTAGCCGTGGAAAATCAACACACACACACACACACACACACACACACACACACACACAAACACACACACACATACAGTAATCCTTACTCTTTTCTTTTCCTTTTTTGTTGCATTTTTTTTCTTCGTTTTTTT
>JBANCZ010002285.1:0-16448 GCA_037040025.1 Sphaerogastrella javana | reverse complement strand
TGCAATTAGAATGCCCGATCCTAAATACTTGTCATACAGCTTGTAATTGAGACGATACAAATCTGTTGTGATTATTGTTTACCCATAGTTCAAAACTGACATATGACAAGCCCAAAAAATGTAAACGATAAATGTGAATCCATAGAATACACCCCTTAAGTAAATTGTTATTATTTGAAGATTACAAACTGTAGAATGTGATCAGCATTGATTTGATTGATTCAAAGTGTTTTGTCTGATTTACCGAAACTATGCAACTCTCTCTCTCTATATAGATGTATATCAGAGTTAATTACGCTATAAACAGACAGCTGTTTGTTCTAGATTTTACTCTGAATATGAGAATGATTATTATTCAATGGTGTTATATAATTCGAATGTGTGGGCACGTCATTCGGCATACCAAATAAGTGCATAAATTCCTGACTGCTTTTACCTGTCAGTGTGTGTGGGTTCGTCATCAATTAAATTATAAATTATATACTTAGAATTAGAGACTACAACAACAGCGGCTAAGATGCTGGACGAGTGCTGTAATCGCATTATATGTACTTGAGATGTACAAGTATATCTCTATATCAGTATCTGTATCTGTATCTGTAGCTGTTATTCATTTGTATTCATTCAAATTTAATTATATGTGAATTGAAACACGTTCAAGCTGCGTGTAAATAAGTACTCGTATCGCAAATAATATACAAATACAAATACAAATAGAACAACAACAACCGATCTTTGCTTATATGGATAGCTTTGGCATTTGCATATGAAAATGCGGAATATTTTGCGTGGTTGCGACTCGATGTCTACCATTACTGTGCAAGTGAGTGTATATACGATTCGAATACTCGTATTCAACCTGTTAGGAGGCATTCAGGCCATATTTGTGCAAAAGCTGGCATTCGATTTATTAATGAACGAAATGAACAAACATTCAAAATCTTATGACTATGTTTATCTAGCTATATGGATACAGATATAAATATACACACACAGTAATATATATATACAATATATATCTATATATAAATGTACATATTTATTTATATGTTTATTGATTTTTATAGGCGACCCACGCGTTAAGAACAAATACAGACTGAAATAGCATAAATTAGACAAATAAGTGCATTTCCAGCAAGTTCGTTGCTAGCATCCAAGTCTTTCGTATTTGACGAGGCGTTTAGGGTCAGGCCGCAGTAATACCTACAACTAAATGCCATAAGAATTGCGCTAAGCTATGTCATGCTGATGTCATAAACAGTTAAAAACAATACACACACACACACACACACATTATAAATACATACTCGATTTGTGTTTTTGTTGCTTTTCAGTTTATGCTTTGTCTTTGTCTTATACAAAGATAATTCGCCCCTTTTGTTTCAATGTGGCAAGAGTTGAAGGCTATAGAATCTCGGCTGCCAGTGAATTTATTGTAACAAATGCCGCGCCGCGACATTCTTATTATAATAAATCAAGAAAAATATGCCACGATGACGTGAGAATTGAGTATACCAAATGTCTGTATCTGTTTTTGAATCTATATCAATGTCTGTGTCTGTATTTGCATCTTTGTCTTTGCGCACTTGACTCATAGTAGAGTACTTTCTTTCGGGCGTTACTTAACGCCTGGACGCCTTAGCTAAATATTATTGTGAATGAATACTGTGAATACTCAATGAGTAATTGCTGTGAGTGTTTGTGTCTGTGTTTTTGTATGCGTTATGGTAATCTGACCAAATATAGCAGCCGCATCTGTATCTGTCGGATACACCTGCAAAAACACCGAAACACCAAAACACCTGAGCTGCCCCAAAGCTCACCAAAAACGAGCAGTGAATAATGAGTAAATTGCTTGGAAAATTAGCCTGAACAACTTATAATGAAAACGTTTGTCAGCGTAATTCGACACAGATTCTACAGATTTCTATCTATCTATAGTCGTTATAGCCAGCATCAAAACGAATATATATGTATTGAGTTAGTGCATAAGTCAATTTACATTGGATTAACATTTTTGTCATAAATAAGTAGAACCTTTAAATAACCTCTTAGTTTGCACAACTATTTGATTAAATTTCTTTTAATTCAAACAGTATCTACTAGTCGTGCAGGCCGACTTTGTGCCAACGTTTTGGCTATAAATTATCATTAAAAAATTTGCAGTTTCTTGATTTTATAACAATTGAGCGCACAGCTTAACAACAACTGAATATTTCCCAGCTGACGGAAGTGAGCGCAGGCGAAAATGTCAAGGCGAAGGCCCAACAGAATTTGGCCCAATCAACTTAACTCAACCTCCTCTCCAAAAGCCTGTCCCCCTTCTCTATCATAATAGCTGTAGCATAGTGAGGTGGGAGTTTCATAGATCATAGCGATTAGGTTTTACGGCACAAATTTATAACTTAATTATAAGCTAAGCAGCGTTACAAAATGCCTCTGGGGGCTGCTGACTGACTGGCCTGGCAAATTACAGGCAATTTATTGGTTTTGCCTCCGATCGGAATTAATTTTCATTATTATTATCATATATATATATTTTTTTTTGCTCTCTCGCATTTTGCACATTGACCTACAAAATGCGCCGTTTAATTGAATTCAATACACAGAGCGATGTCACAGAAAAAAAAAACACAATCTCAGGCAAATCAAGAATAATAAAGCGTTTATTTATGCAATTGCCGTATAAATAGGCATTATGTCATAATTGAAATGATATCAAAACAAGATTTACTAAAAACACAAAAAAATACGATGCCTAAAGACAGTTCAAATTAATCTATCTGTTATACATTTTAAACAATTTGCGGGGGTGTAAACTATAGTAATAATGAAGCGTTTCTAATCAATTCAAATATAAATTGATCTACAAGTTGAGCATTTCAGTTTTAAATATACCCTAGTTTTGCTTGACTTGCTGCATAATTAACTAAACAAACAAGCAAGTCCTTTTCAGACAAAAGCACATAAGAAAATTTGCATTACTATAACATAAAAAATACTCAAACAAAAAAATAAACGCATGACATCAGACATAACTCTGTCACATTTAAAGATACAGCTACAGATACGTAAAAAGATACAGATACAAGTGAAGCTATAGATATTGAGATACAATAAAACAGAGACACCCGCAATTGCAGCCGCAATATACATAAATCCTTGGCTTCCACAATTGCGCGAGACAAAGAGGGAGAAGGAGAAGACAACAGAGAGAGAAAGAGAGAAAAAGACAGCAAGAAATAATAAATAACATAAACAGTAAATGACGCGCGATTGAGTTTCACATTTGCCAAGTGATTTACAATTCGTTTTGCCTCAATTGAATCAACGTCGTTTGGGGAGCTGTTGCATTGTCAGTTGATGTTGTTGCCGCTCATGGCCGGGATCTGACTGACTGGCAGCATCATTGAGCATTTATGCGCGCCATCGATCAACTTGCTGCGATTGCAGCTGCAACATGCAACAAGCGGCAAACGCGGCATGCGCCGTCGCCGTCGCCGTCACAAATTACGAAATACTCGAGTTTTAAATTGCATCTAGTTTTGCAGTGTTTGCTTTTGTTGTTGTTTTAGTTGTTGTTGTTACTGCTGTTGCTGGTGTAGTTATCGTTGTCATTTACTGTTGACACACATATTGTCTGAAAGACAGACTTGGAGACGGAAATGTGTGCAACAATATGCTGCCCATTGACTGGTGACTAAGCGACACAACAAACTCGATTTATTTTTGAATTTGTATTCAACTTTGTGATAACTTGACAACGTTTCAACTTGATTAACAAAATCCTACAGTAGGGACGGAGCCAGACAAAAGGGACTATCCATTTAGTATTTTCGGAACAGTATAGTATTTTTTTTTCTTTTTATCGCAAACATGTTGCAAGTTCAATTGACTCTGCTTGCCTCGTAGATCAAAATTATATACACAAACTTAATAGTTCCTTAAGTGTTTTTTTTTTAAATACAGGGTCTAACAAATTTTTCGCCTTTTGTATACAAATGAAGGAGATTGAAGAGAAACGGGTATGAATAGCATTTATGATAAGCAGCAACAGCAGCATCAGTAGTTTAAAGCTTTAAATGTTCAAGCTTTAAGATAAAACATAGCTTAAGCGCTTTGAAAAAATTTCTTTGAACAAATAAGCATATGCAAATGTTGAAATTCTTTGCATTATTTTAGATAGCGCATCAATTCGATAGTGATTAATTAAACAATGAAGCAAACAATAGATTTTAAAATACACACAGAGTGCTTCAGAGACTATATATATATAATATGTATTTCACATACCATTTGAGTTATATCAATAAAGTGAAAGATTGATTAAAAATTTGATTTATAAGAGGATGTCAATGTATAATACAAGTATTTTATATGTAGTATACTATATAATTTCTCTCTGCAACAACTTGAACAACTTTTCAACTATTCCCGTCTGGCGTTGAACCCGTTTCTGTCATGTGCTCAATACTGTAAGAAGTCGTGTTTGATGTGTAGGTGGCCCAAACCAAGTGGTTGCTGTGAGCCGGCCTTGCGAATAACAACAACAAGAACAACAACAGCGACAACACGAAGAATTGACAAACTGTAGTAGAGCAGAGCAGCCAATTGGACTTGGTTATGTGTGTCAGGCAAGCAACGATGCTGTGGATTGTGCGGCGGTGGCGGTGGCGGTGGCGTTGCTGTTGCTTGTTGTTTTAGTGGTGATGATGATGGTGATGGTGGTGGTGGTGGTGGTGGCGGTGCTGAAGGGAAGGTAAACTGGCTGCCTTAAAAGGCAGCGCCGCATTCGCCAAAATAAGTCAACAGCAGAGCCGGAGAGCAGTAAAAATAGCCAAGCTGTCAGCTTGGGTAGGAGTAGAGCTTCAACAGATCATACAACAACACACACACAGATAGACATACACACACACACATACACATTTAGTCAATGAACATGTGTGTGGGCTGTAGCTGTGCTGCTGCTGCAGTTGCTGCTGCTGCTGCTGTTGTTGCTACTCTGTATCTCTCAATGAATCGATGGCGAAACTATAGCAAACAAACTGTAATAAAAACTTTAAAAGACGCCCAAATGAAAACGAATGCGTTCACAGAAAAAATAACACAAAAACAACAACAACAAGATGAAAAATTGTTAACGATCTCACGAATTGGGCAGCCAATTTGAGGGTCACCTTCAAAGTAGTCAACTTGTCGCCCAATTGCTACGTGTGGGCGCTCTTCTGCCTGCTCTGACTTTGAAACCGAAAGCCATGTTGGGTAACATATGATACTGACTGCCCACAGTTGACCACAATACTTGATCCATATTAAATTGTGGACGCAGCAACAGAAGTAACGAGTAAATGACAAAAAAAAAAACTAACGAGTAAATCTACCGGTTTCTATATTCAAATAATTAAAACTTGCTCCAATTTAAATGTTTAACAAATTGAACTTACCTGGAAGTGCAATATAATTGTCCAGATCAGGCCCAGCGTTAATTTTGGATTACCATCCACAATATCCTCGGCGCGTATATTAACCAATTTGATTTTCTTATAGCGCAAAAAGTCCAGCGCCATTTGTGCGTTCTGCAGCATATGGAAACGCATTTTGCCCTTCTCTCGTGGCTATTGCATGAATGAGATTGAATTTGATATTTAGTATATGATTGATTGTATGATGTTCAATTCATTTCACTTACCAGGTGTTCGCCAGATAGCACCTCCAAGAGTGAAAGCAAATTGTGACCATCGCGCAAATCCTCAAATAAATCCACAACACGTCGATTGGCCTGAGGAATGAAAGCGAAAAGAAACATTAGCAACAAGTTTATAGGTTCAACATAAAATCAAAATATTTACAACTTCAAAACACAAACATGCAGTTAAATGTTAAGAGAACATGTACAACGTAGTATGTGCTAGATATTAGGAATCTATTTTAGTGATCTAGTGCATTGAACTAACAACCAAACATTTGAATTACGTACAAAACCAAAAAAAAAAAATTCAAAAGAAAACTTTTAATACAAAAAGAAACTAGATTTTTACAAAATAAAGGAAATAAAATGGAAATTATCTCTCATAATAATTATTTATTAATAATGTAATATTTTACATAAGCAACATTTATATGTAGTTATATTACAATTTCACAGCTTTGGCCTTTTAAACTTACAGACTGTGAACAACAGGGTATACCATTTGTGGTAACACAAACGTGTAGCATGGTGTAAGTCTGTGAAATTTTATATATAAGAATTAAGCTTTAGATTTTGATTTTAATAGTTAAATTGAAATTGGTTAGTATTAGAATAATGGAAAGAAACACTACCTTGGCATACTTCCAATGCTGCTTGTTAAACAATTAAAGAGAGAAGATTGTTTAATTTTTTTTTGTTTTGTGTTTCCATAGAGAAAGTTTTCAGGTTGAAAGATCCTAACTTTACATAGCTAACTGATGTATAAAGTTTACACATGTAGGGGGTATTTTTAGCACTATATATATGTTTTATGTTTTGCATAACTAACCAGACCATTTACAATGATGTTTGTGATATGGATGATGATGTTTGCCATGATTATATTAATCTCCTGGTCCCACAGAAACACCACTACTACTACTGCTACTACCATAACCAACTGGGTTGCTCTCGCTTTCTTATACTATAGTTTTCAGTTTCTTTTGTGCACTTACCTTTTTAAGATGTTTGTTAACCCATTTTGTGAAAGTCTTCTTTTGAATGGCATCGCGTTCGTCTGTGGAAATTTAAAACGAAGAAAGGTTTAATACCATAAAAGTCATTGTAAATAATGCTATATAGAAAACGAGCAAACAAATTTGTCGGTTAGGATCATGCAACTTGGTTCAATACAATATTTATCATCATATTGTTATTATTATTCGGGTTTTTTTTTCTTGGTAAATATTCAGTTAACTCATTCATAACAAATTGGATATGATATGATCTAAACTGCAGGCTGACGACATCATCGTTTATAATTTATGCTAAAATTGACGCCTACTGTTGAAAATAAAACACAATAAAAAATGTATCTATAATAACTATATTTAATATGCGCGTATTTATCGCACGTGGGCGTTGAATTATGGCCTAAACTTTTAATGAGCTTGTTTTTGTGTAAAATGTTTGATACAAACTATCATTAATTGACAATTCATTTAACTTGCCTTGTAATTAGCTTTTAGTATTTCTATTGTTGTTGCTATTGGTGGGCATAAACACAAGTAAATCTCAGGGCCCCCAGGCATTGACTTTGCTCAACCAAAGTCCGATAAGGCCAACAATCTGATAAGTATTTGCCTTTATTTGCACGGCCTATAAATAAGCGCCCCGTTGACCAAAGAAAGAAGTCAGAAAATATAGACAGAGAGATTGTTAGAGAGGAACGGCAACGTCAGCACAAGCGCCCTATCTATAGATAATGACATCAAAAACCTTTTTTTTTTTTTAATTTTGACTGAAATTGATTGGCTGGACACATGTTAAAGTAATTTTCAGTTGGATTGTCTTAAGTCTAAAACTTAAGTACAACATAGACATTAGTTTTATCATTGGCATAAATCTACTGAAAGCTAATCAAGTAAGATTAAAAAAAATATATATAAAAATAACGATGATTTATTTACGAAAATCCCAATAAAAAAGATTATAGAATGCGATTTATTTAAACTGAGGTCATATGTTAAATACAAAGCTATTGATCATTGATCTTGGCTAAATATATCGTTGAAAATATTCCTACCATCAGACAGATTCTATTTGCAAAATACATCCAATCTTATCAAGGAAACAAACGACTAGTACAAATAACTGTAAAGCCATAAAATAAAAACAATATGGCAATAATAATACTAATAGTAATAATAATAGCATACTCGATTCTAAAACAAAGTTCAGCGCCCAATGACTGATACGAAGTCAAGTCGAGTGTTAAGGGTACATATAAATAGTTGTAAATGAAGTTTTTTTTTACGGTTAATAAACGCGATATATTGTATATACAAACAAATAGAAGAAACACTCGAAACGCAGAAAACTCTCACAAGGCAGAAGCACAAAAGCAAAACAAAAAGTGCAAAAAGTAAGGTAAGGTAACTCTATACACACACATACACAAGTCTATGGAGATCTATGTATGTGTACAGACGAGTTGAAGTTATCAAGAGCGTGGCTATTGCTCTTCCATACAAGCTCTCTCGCGAGCTCTCTCTCTCTCTGTTTCTTTCACTGTGATTCTCTTTGAACTCTTTGGGCAGTTGTTTAGCGTGAGTGTATGTGTGTGTGTGTGTGAAGGCTGTTAACTTGTTTTATTTTATACATATTGTTTTGAGTTATTATTAGTTGCAACTGTGTTTGTGTGTGTATTAATTATTGCTGACTAAAACAGCGACCAACTCAGTGGCAACAGACTAAGCTAAAGTTCTGCCTAATCGCCAATGACTCACACACACATGGAACAAGTGTTCAAAATATCTATTCCTATGATATTTCATTCATATGAAATGTTCTTTATATAAATAAAACAGTTGCCATTGTCGTTTGATAGGAAAAATAATAATAAATAAATAATTGATCGAATACAGATTTACAAACAAAGAATCAAAGACAATACGTTTTAAATACTATTGAACTAGTATTGCTTTCTTAGCTGGATTTAGACCTTATGGTAGGATAGTATCATCATATCAGTTTGAAAGAAACATATTGCGTAAAACATAACTCACACATCGAGTTGTGAGTATTCAAATATACTCGCAACTTAATGCGATTCATAAATTTGTCATCACTCTTGACGCATAACCCCTATCAATACTTCAAATGAACTAGTTTATGCAAAAGCCATACGCTTAACTATATACATATGTTTTTTTTTTTTATGATAATTTTCGACTAACTTGATAAGATGCTTAAATAGTATGTATACTAATAAATGTATGTATATCAAATTTCATATGGCTCCTCCTTCACTGATTTGCTATGCGGATGTATTTGGGGGATTATTTATAAACATTTTGAATATATTTTGGAGCGAACTACGTGTTAAAGTTTGTAACTATAGCACGTATTAAACTTAGTTGCTAAATTTAAAACGTAGGTCAACCTAATGAACAGCTGAACTTTATTATAAGCCCTTCTATGTCTATGACAAGTTTAAACAGCATAAAACACTAATTGCTGTATAAAAAACAACCCTTTATTGAAGTTCATTTAATGCAGGGTATATCAAGTTTATCACTCGCACACAAGTGCAGCTCAACAACAGTCAACATATCACAGTTCATAAATTTATAAGGTTCACTTCAATTTGACAACACCAACAAAATGTAGAGGTGTACAAAAATTGACGTACTTTAATGTGTGTGAGTGTGTGTATCTGTGTGTGTCGGTGTGTGTCTGTGTGTGTTGGTGTCTCTCTCTTTCCCACACACATTCACACATTCGATATCTGTTGTTGTTGCTGTGGTGTTGTATTCGTAAGGCGCGTGATGATGTCACGTTCTAAGTTGAAATCGTTTCTACGATTAAATGTTTGTTAACGTATTTTTTGTTGCTGTTAACGTATTTTGTAGCCATTGCTAGCACTGTTGCCGTTGCTGTTACTGCTGCTGTTGCTGTTGCTGTTAACTGACTTCAATTTTATTTTATTTTCTTTATTTTTTGGCGTCTTTGATGTTCGTTAATGTTTATTTTTGCATTCTGATTAGCGCACTTCAATGTCAGCAATGGCAACAGCAGCAACAATTGGTACAATAAGCGAAGGACGTTGATTGACCACAACAACTACTACTACAACAACAACAACAACAACAACAACAATAACTAAAACAAAAATAATAACAACAACTAATTGCAAACGCTACAACAGCTATAACCTGTAAATTGGTAATTAGTGTTGATAAGCGTTTCGCTTCGTTTTTTCGGTTTTTTTTTTTGTTTTCTTTTTTCTGTTTCTCTTTGCAGAAATTAGTTTCTTATGCAATTGGCTATAAATAAGACTTTTGCGCTTTGGACAAATTTTTCCGGTACTAAAGCCGGCCTATTGATAAAGATAAAATAACAGAACTACTCAGTCAGCAGTATTTCTATGCACAAAGCACGATTTGATACCTTTTTTATATAGTATATAATACCACAGTATATAGTATTACAGTATATAGTACTACAGTATATAATACTGCAATATATAATGCTACAGTATATAATACTACAATATATAATGCTACAGTATATAATACTCCAGTATATATATATATAAATGGCCCATTTACACATATTATAGATTTGATGAGCGCAAAGTTCGATGATATAGTATACACAAAAGAAACAGCAGGGTATTTGAAGTCGCATTTATCATGCAAATACCATCGGCTATAAGCGCCCCCTCTCAATCAACACATTAGCAAAATGGTTCGAAATTCCTAAAGAAATACATTTGGATTTTTTTTTTTCAAATGTGTATGAAATTATGATAATTTAAAACAATTCCCAATAGATTTGTGTCAACTTCAAACAAAAGCCAAATTAATAAAGAAATTTAAATAAATATATCGTAAATGTGTTTTTCTCGCTAACAATACCCTAAACTAATAGCGCCGTAGAGTGTATCAGACTATAACTATGACAAAATCCTACTTTCAATTGGTTTAAATATGTTGATATCAAGTCCATTTCATTGTCATTGGTAGAGTTTTAAGACTTTGATGGGAATCTAATGACAGAGAACTCTAGTTACTTGGGAACCTATAGGTCTTTTATACGTCGAATTGTTGTCTCCTTTTACTAATGTTCAGAAATTAAAGTATCATAAACTGGTTTATGTGAACAATATTGGTACGTTCGTTTTTTGGATCTTTGCTCTATACTCAACACGAATTCGTATATTTCTCCCCCTCGTTTCAAGTGTATTCAGACAAATTTCGAGGAATTCTGAAAAAATCGACTAATTTGTCGACCGATGAGAGTTAATTGCCTCAGCTTGTAGCTTGGGTGACCAACGCCAACGAATCAGCCAAAAAATACAACAACAACATCGAAAAATCAAACATTAAAGTCGTCACAACCAGTTTTAAATATTTACACAGAAAAGCAAAAAGCATAAGAAAAAAAATTGAAAATATTTTTGTGCTGAAGCAACGTTAAATAAATATTGATATTAGTTAGCATACATTGATATGCGACATATATTAAGGGAGACCCCACCTAAAATGTGAGCAGAAGAGGAAAAAAAAGGTGAAATGTTTACCGTAAATATAGGAGGGTTTCGCATTGGTTCCAACCACTCTTTTTTTTTGTGCTCAAAGTGTTGAATATCCATTGATTTTCATGGTCAGGGTCAGTCAATCAAAGTGTTTTCATAAACAGAAAGGTGTCAAATGATTTCTTTGCGTGTATTTTGCATATTAATCAGTTTCTATACGTATTTGTTTTTCTTCGCATTTATCGGAGATCAGATGGAGTTAGCATCCACGATTCGACCTTGAACCCTAACCAGATGTTGAACAGATGCATAGACCGTATCATAATTAGAATTAGAATTATGCAAGCTTATACACATATCTCCAATCGAGATTTTGTTAAGCATGTGCAAATGCAAATCATTTCCGCTGGCGGCGTTTTTAATAAAGAACTTTGCTAATTGAACGAAACTGAAAAAAATCCACTGAGAGTTCATTGAAAATGAGCTGCTAACGAGTAACAAGTAACGAGTAAAGAACGTAGAGTTGAAGGTAACGATTAATTAGAAGTCTTGTTAGTTGTGATAAACTACGCACACGCCAAATTTGGCGGAGAAGCGAGCAGCAGGGTAACGAGTAGCAGTAACGAGTTAAAGGAACAAGTTTTTTTTTCCTGCGCATTTGTTAGTTGTAGTTAAGAAGAGCCAACTATCGTAAGCGAGTAGTGGGCGGGTAACAGGCAGCCTGTAACGAGTAAGGAGTAACGATCAACGAATAACGTACAACGAATAAACGCACAACAAGTTGTAGAGAATGAACCTTTGCCGACTTACGCATGATATCCCAATCTTCTATAAAATGATCCCAAATGGACATGCTACCTTTAAATTGTGTCAATGCATCCTCGTAACCGCCCTGCGGTTGCGCCTGCGTTGACGAATGCTTGGCCTTTTTGGCCGCCGGACTAGCCTCGATCAGACCATGCGAATGCCGATGGTGCGGCGAGTGCGAGTGCTGATGCTGTTGATGGTGATGCTGATGCTGATGATGATTGCTGCCGCCGCTGCTGCTGTTATGGCCATTGGCATACAGTTCACGATCACGCTGCTCCCGTTGCACCTGATGATATTCCAGGGTACCGTTGCCACCAGCTCCAGGCGATACAGAGATTCGTGCCGGCGATGCAGCTGAGCTGCTCGTTGTTGTGGCATGATGATAGCTCTGGTGATGATGATGCGTTTGCCTCGAGCTGCTCCGTTTCATGGAATTGCTGCTGTGATGTTGTTGCTGATGCTGATGCTGTTGCTCATGCTGCTCGTTGGGATCGAAGCCGAGACGATCCTTATAATAGGAATGCGATGTCATCCTGCGATGTCATGAAGCACTCGGGCACAATATAAAGCACTTTGAATTACTTTCGCTTTCTGTTGACAGACGCGTCTGTGGTTTAATTTTCTTGTTTATTTATTTTTATTTGATTCGATATGTTGTATTTTTTTATTATTATTTTTAGCACGTATTCGTTGGAGTTTCTTTAGATTGTATTACTTTTTATATATTTTATTTTGTTTTGTGGATGGCACTTTGTGATTTTATTTTTATTGCTCTAACAAAAGCGTTGCGAATGTAAGAAAGGCTTTATTTTTTTCTCTCTGATCATGGACTCTGCGCGAATTGGAGAGAGAGAAAATGCAAATTAGCCGACTTTCCGAGGGATGAGTCAGCGTACCTAGACGTACTTGAACGTGAAAATCATCGAATCGAATTGCAATTGCAAATAAAACAAAGTATAATTAACACAAATGCTAATCAACTAAAATTAAACAAAAGTTTATTGCTCTTTTTCGCAATCTCTGTTTCTTTCTCTCTATTTCTCTATGTGCTCATCATCATCATGTTCTTTTTGTATGAGGAAGTCGTCTATCTTGTGCTCTTGTTGCCGGCATTTTGTTCCAATTGGCCAAGCGCCAATTGCCAAGAGCTGAGAGACTTTCGTATCATTTATATCTACATATGAATGTATCTTTGCCTCTGTATCTGTATCTCTTTCTGTATCTGTATCTGTATCGCTATCTATCTATCTTTATGTGTATCTTTTGTGCAAGTGACAGACGACTTGCTGTTTTCTGCATTTCTCGACCGCCGGCTCTTGAACTGTCGCCGGCAGAAACTACAGACAATTGACAAAAACAACAACAACAAATGTGAAAGACTACCAAAAGGCGTCATTCGACGAATCGCAAATGCCCTTTAACTAGCATAACAAATATTAATGTACATTTCATTTCAAAACAAGCTGTATGAATGACTAACACTTGAATCAAGTATGACAGATTCGTATTATTAATGTGCTTAATTACAATACAATTTCTCGCCCTTTTTGATAGTGTTTTAAAAGAAGGGCACTAATATACTTATATGGTATATATATGTGTCACTTTTACCCGGGGTGCGGCTCAGTGTGAGCAAATTGAAATTATAAAGATAAATTGAAATCAGACAGAAGAGGCACAGCTGCAGATGCCCAGCTACAAAAGCGCAGGCAAGTAAAAGCGAGCAAATGCTCTAAATTGTTTGTCTCCTGTGATTTTATTTTTTGTAGTTTTTTATTTCTACTTCTCCTCTCTTTCGATCACCCTCTCTCTCTCTCTCTCTCTCTCTCACGCTCACTCTATCTGTGTGTGCGTTTTGCATTTTAAAAAAACTTAACAATGACAGTAAAAAATTGTACTTTCATTTGCGAAACTTCGAGATATCTTTTCTTTTTTTTTTTTTTTTGGGTGCTCATAAATTGGCTGGATGTTTTTTTTTTTTGCATTCTCAGTTGCATGAGGTCAGCGCCAGAGCATGGGGGCTTTCTTTAAACTTACAACTTCCATAATAAATTTATAAATAACTACACAAATAATAGTACAAACACGCAACAAGCAGCTGCTGCTGCTGATGTTGTTGTTGTTTTTGTTGCTGTTGTTGTTGGCCAATGAGACATGGTGTCGCGCTGATTAGATACGAGTACTCGCTGAGATACAGAGCTACAAAATTTCATGAATTTCTCTCTCTCTCTCTCTTTTACTATTTTTCTGCCTGTTTGCACTTTTAGCTATTTTTTTAGTGATTTTTTAAAGAGATTTTTTTTTCTTTTCAATTTGTTTGTAGCTTCTATTTGTTATTGTGCATTGTGCATTGTGTGTGTGTTTTTTTTTTTTTTGTTGCTATTCACACAACAAATGAGGGAGGAGGAGTACATTATCATGGCACTTTTACTTAAATTTTTATCATTTGTAATTATAATGAATTATATCAATTATATTTTGTTGGTCAATTTGATTTGCATAATTCGATGATTTTTCGTTTTTCAATGTTAATTGAGCTTTTGCAGCTTTCTTTCAATGCTAAAACATTAACTATGTCCGTTTTCACTCATAGTATGCAGTTCATTTTGTTTCTATTTTTATTAACGTTGTTTTTGTTGATTTTGTTGTTGTTGTTGTAGTTTTCATTCACATGCAAAAATTCACACAATAATTCAGACGATGAAGCAAAAAAAAAGTGTATTTTTTCTTGTTTACTAATTTTCACATCACTCATTTTCTGTCGCACTTTTTCCAACACTGTGTGGCACAGTTATTTTTATCTCACATGCTACACAACTTCATTCGTTTGTCTGTCTGTCTGTCTATATGTCGTTCTATCAATGCCTATATGTGTGTGAATGCGTGTCAAAGCCAAGCCTAAGCACAGCCTCACTTCATCTATTGAGCTTTTATGTATGCTACCAGACAGAGAGAGACACAGACAGAGAAAGAGATAGAGAGGGTAAGAGAAGAGAGAGTTCAATTGCATTGAGCGATGGGCAGCATTGTTCTAAGTCTCAATCAATACATTCGAGAACAAGTACAGAGCGACACACAGAGACAAACTGATAGAGAGAAAGAGTGTAAGAAAGAGAGTAAGATCGGAGTTAAACTATGCCTGGCATTTGTCTAAGGGGCCAAAGAATGTGGCTGCTAAAGCGAAAATGTGAAAACTACAGGTAAATATGGTCTTCCTCTTTTTTCGAGTCCACATTCAAAGACATTCGAGTCGAGTACTGCGTTTGGCATGACTAATTCGCCTTGCAGCGAAATCAAATGCTCTCTAAGTCTCTCTGTGTGTTTGTTTTATTTTTCTTTCTTTTATTTTATTTATATTTCTTTGTTGTTTCTTTTAGACAAGCCGAATGTGCGTGCACGCAGTCGCAGAAGGCAGAACGTAGCGCCCAAAAAACAACAACAACAATAACAACAGCAGAAAAAGAACATAAAGAAATATGTACAAAAAAAAAATATAAAGAAAATAACAAAATAGAGAAAAAGAGCTCGAAAAAAAAAAACTGGTTATTGAATGAAAAGCCAGGCAACAAAAATGGCAAAAACAACCACACACAAACACACACACACATACATCGACACACACACTCGCACTTACACTCACACATACACTCACACTACGAACATAAAGCAAAGCCAGCAAAGAAGTTTCTCAGTTTCTTCTGACTGTCTTTTTTTTTTGGGTCTGAGTAGTTTGTTCGAGTTTGCAAATATTTAAAAAATGCACACACACACACACACAACCACACGCATGCACACACACTCATGCACACACACATTCGTATTGAGCGGAACAAATACAACTGCAACAAGTAAGTCCGCCTATAGTGCCTTTTTTTAAGGGGCGTTCGGGGGTTCGGTAGGGGTTCAACGAGACCCTCATAGAATTCCCATAGCACAACAACAGCGCGACAACGATAAGATTTAATATTGTAGAAAAACACAGTTATTTTATGGTTTCATTTAGTCATTTTATCACACGTTCAATTAATACATATTTTAATATAGTTTCTTGTTTTAGATAAAAAAAAAACCCGCGTGTTTTATTTTTCTGTTTCTACATATTCAATTTTTCTCTCTCTTTTAATAAATTAGAAAATTTATATAAGCGTTAGAAGTGATATAGAATTTTTGCACAATTTTTAAACACTTGGTTTTAAACCGCACACACACACACAAACACACACACACACGATAGAAACTTCTATATATCGCATTCTCGTTACTTTTGTTGTTGTTGTTGTTGTTGCGCTGCTTAGGGCCGTATTAGAAATAAACGACTGTGCGTCGGCAGCGGCTAGCAGCAGAAATTTACAAATTGTTGTTGTTTTTGTTATTATTGTTGTTGTTGTTGTTGTTGCTGCTGCTGCTGCTGCTGTCTTTAAGCACTTG
>JBANCZ010002284.1:0-16455 GCA_037040025.1 Sphaerogastrella javana | reverse complement strand
AAATGTATGGAAAAAGTTCGAAATATCAAGAGATTTTGTAGGGAACTCGTGCTAGCTTTGAATTAATGAGAGGTTTGTATTATCGAAGGATTGAATTATCGAGAGTCGACTGTATGTGCCGCAAAATGGGGTTTACCGCAAAAGGCAGATATGCTAAACATCTATAGAAAATAAATGAAGTTTATAAATACATTTTTATGTCTGAATAATATAGAAGAATGGTCACATCGATTTTTTATTCCATTATCGTATTTACCGTCTACTTATCTCTACACTCACATCAATCCAACTTTTATAGAGATCATTCTTGTTTCATCATCGTAATATGATGAAACATATGATGCTGTCAATAAGATTATTTTAAGCAAGAGAAACGCACCACTTTAAATGAATACTTAATATTAAATGATTAGCAAATTAATATATTAATCTGCATTTAATGATTTGATCTAAAAATATCGAATTCAATAGCAGATCTACATGTATTACATCTATTATATTTTCCACCTCTATCAATTGTAAAAATCTATACAAAATTTTGTTTCTCCTAACAGTTCTTTTCAAGAATATTATGATAAACGACCGAACACCACGAACATTTATATACACGAACAAAATTATCTATACAAATATAAACAGTGTTTTACAATAATAAATTAACATTGAATTTGAGTTCTTGCATTTACACGCATTGATTTCATTATCGAAACATTTATGCAAAATTTAAAGGATAAAAAACGAAGTAATAACAGCAGAGTTCTTTAAAACATTGTATAAGAGCTATTGGGAGTTGGCAGACCGCTAATGATAATACAGCTGATAAAAGCTTTACAATGTTTTTCGGGTTGATGCGGCAAGCGTGGAATGAAACGTGATGTTAATCTCTGTGGTGCATAACCTTGTTGTCAGCACCCTCACATAAGTACGTCTGTTTATACAGATATAGTATGTTTATACGTACCATATGTATGTATGTATGTACATCTGCATGTGTAACAAGTTGATACATAGATGAATTGTTATACATCTGTTGCTGTATCTGTATTCATATGTCATCTGATTTGGACTACACCTTATCGACTGTCAAAATTGTGGGCGAAACTCTAAGAATGCCATAAAGATAATTAGCTAGAACTTTGTTCAATGTTAACTTGCTGACCTTTTGACCTTTTCATAGTTGCTTTCAATGTTGTTGAATAAGCGCCTGAGAATTGTGCTCATCCATCAAAATGAAACTTCAAAAGACTAAAGACACACTGCATTTACCATAATAACTATCCTGTTCAGGGTGTTTAGACACTTGGGATAGCAGTGGTAAGTGCTGGTAGCTAGTAGCTAATTTATGTATTACATTTAGTACTTGATACATACATATAATATTATATGGCAAGCGTTAGTCGAAATCTATGGAAATTGTTTCTTGGCTATGAGCATGCTAATACCAAGTTCTATTCGTGTTTTTGTTTGTGCACTCAAGTGCATTTCACTTTACCAGGACATGGGACACGGAACGCCCGTAGCGAAAGTCTTGGCATATTTTGTTATTGTATATGTACCAGTAAACTGTAGCACATAGTTATAACATATACTATAGATGTATATATCTCTGTAGTACAGCTACATGCACATTCAGATGTTATCAACAGCAGCAGAAAGCCAAAAACCATACCACATTGGTATTTCAATGTTTCCTTTGAGAGTCTGGAATTTGGAATTATCCATAGGGACGGATGAAAGATGGTTATAGGTGCAGGCATAACTCATTCGCAGCTAACAGCCTCCCACCTATGATTATTTCTTAAAAATGTAGCAGATTTACAGATTTGAAAATAGATATATTACGCTCAAAACAATTCTAAAATAAAAGTAAGGTTGTGCGGTGCTGATGGCAACAGTTCCGACAAGAGTCGATAGTAAATAATATTCTACAGTGGGAACTTTAATCTAAATTTGGATTCATGTAGACGGGACTAGGTATAGGTATTCAAAATTTAGGTCAATCGATGGAGGATGAAACTGTGCATATATGTTCCAAAGCTCAACATTGTAGCTTTCAAATTGTTCCTCATATGACGGTTTGAAGTGATGGGCTTCACAATTGCGGGGGATTGGGTATCCGAAGTTTAAAATGAACTTGATCTGCGTAGGCTATTCACCAATCATCGTGCCAATATAAAAACTGGAGCTCTAATAGTTTCCGAAATCAATGTGTTCATGCGGACGGGCAGACGGACATGACATAATTGACTCGGCTTCTTTTCCTGATCAAGAATATACATACTTTATGGCCTATATGTCATCCACGCCTCCTCCCGCCAGTTGCACACAAAGTTAATAAAACCTTTTGTGTGGTTTAAACACATGATCTAAAAATGGTATTTGACTTTTTGGCGCCTTGCTAAAGTTTACAGACCACCTGTTTTGCCTTTGCGTATATCCGCCCCGACCACACATAGTATCTATACGCCGGCAGGGTTCAGTGTCAGATAAGATCTGCACAAATGAAATAATGAAATGCGAAGTATTTAGAAAAGTGTTGTGTTCAATATCAACCACTTGTTGCAGTGTTTCTAATGAATTAAACTGCGGACCATTTGAATGCACATTACATACACATTCTGCGAGCTCATAAGCAGCAGGAATAAAAGTTTATATGTAAATTCAACCATATGACTTTTCCAATTAATCTCAGGTCATTAGACAATAGCAGTTTATGCAAACTAAACCTAGTAAAAATAGCATTAAAATGGAAAATGGTTTATTTGAACGGTACATATTTTATTATCACTTATAGAAAAATTGTATATTATGTACTATAAAACTGCTCCATAGTAAAAAATAATATGGAATCTGCACATCATTCATAGAATCTATAAAAGGTAGCCGTTAATTTACTCTTCATCATCATCTTCATCTTCGTCTTCATCATTGTCATCATCACCATCATCATCATCATCATCATCATCATCATCATCATCATCGTCATTATCATTATCATTATCATCATCATCATCATCATCATCTCCATCAGCATTATCATCATCATCCTCTTCACCTTCGTTATCATTGTACTCATTGTCTTCATCGTCTTCGTTGTCGTCATCCTCCTTGTCGAAGTCCTCAGTTTTAAAAGTTTCTGCACTTAGACGTGCTTTCTTTGCCTCATTCTCCTTGGCATCCCCATCTTTTACAGCTTGACGCTTTGCACGCACCTCGGCCTTGTGTTTTACCTGAGCTGCGGTTAATTTGACAAATTCAACATCCTTGGTCAACGCGAACTTGGACAGGACCTCGTTGGCCTGTTTCTTCAGTTTCAGCATACGCTGTTCGCGTGGACCCACAACATAGGGTGTTTCCTCTGGAGGGGAGCACAAACTCATGTACATAGGCATGGCGGAGGTACCAACAATATCGATTTTCAAATACATTGAACGTATATTGGCCAAACCACCCGGATAAACGTCCTGCAATTGCTTAACAACCGTCATAATATTCTCGGTCAGCTGCCGACTGGTATGTTCATGATTGCCCACGGGGATTGCGGTAAGATCACCCTTGGAAAGCTGCCGGTAGGCAGTACGTTTCAGACCGCGCGATATCTCCTTGGCCAATCCATCGGGATTAGTTAAACGTATCGAGTGCAACGCATTACGAGGTCTCTGGGTGAGCTAAAACAGAAACACGTTGATTCATCATAATAATGTCAGTATATGTAATATTGCTTTAATATATTACCTTGCCAAGATAAGCAGTGGCATGTCCCGATATGCGCCCATCGCATAGAAAGTAATCGTAGCTATTCAGAAACTTCCGCTTGGCTTCGAATGCTCCCATATCATTACGCAGTTGATTGAAAGGCACCACAGTAAGTCGCTGCTCTACCCCGGCCTCACGCAACAGATCCTCGTAATGCTGTACCGTGGGCTCATAGTCGATTCGAGCACCGCGTTGTAGATCAGGGACAATGAAAGCCACATCATCGTCTTTGCCAACAAGTGAATTCTTTAGAGCCAATTTTACTATACGCTTGGGGCAGTTGGGTATTTTATAGCTGCCCACTTGAAGAATATAACGGTAGTCGCTAAATATCGAAGACTTTGGCTTACTCTTGACCTCGTTCTCCACCTGAATCTTCAATGCATCGCATAATTTAAGCATATTTGATTCGCTGACTATCTTGTAGAATGCATCTTCATCGAATGCTTTAAGTTCATATTGTAGCTCCAAAGGTTTCTTTTGTTTGATTTTTATATTCTTCCCTTTGTTGGTTGCCTTTCCTTTTGCCTTGTTGTTGACCTTTTTGGCTACTCCAACAACCTTTTTTGTTGCAGCCTTTACACTCTTCTTTGTTTTCTCCGCTTCCTTCTTCAATTGAGACTTTGTGGATTTCGTGACAGCATTCGAATCCTTTTTGTTCGTCAATCTATCTACTTTATTTGATTTTTTTTCTTTAAGCTTCTTCGGGTTCTTTTCATTTTTCGTCGATTTTAAAACTGCTTCAGTATTTTTTATAGTAGCAAGCTCAGAAACTCTGTTCGGTGTTGATTTCTTGGTCTCTTTCTTGGTCTTCAGAGCAGCTCCGGGTGATGGTTTTTTCGTTTCCGTTTTGTTTTTCAGAGCATCTAGAGGTGTTCCTTTCTTCTTTTCTTTCATGGTCTTCGGAGCATCTAGAGAAGCTGGTTTCTTGGTTTCCTTCTTGGTTTTTGGAGAATCAGGTGCCGGTTTCTTAGCACGAACTGCAGTCTTTTTCGGAGCATCTGCAGATGCAGGTTTCTTGACAGGACCAGTGGATGCGGGTTTCTTAGCACTCTCCGCAGCCTTTTTCGACGCTATTACGGCCTTAACTTTTCTTGCTACTTTAGCAATTGGTGCAGCCGGCGACGGCGGAGGTGCCAGCACTAAGGGCTTCTTTGCCGGTTTTGACTTCTCGAGTTTCTTTGATACTTTTGGTTTTACTTCAGCAACTTTGTGGGCATTTGATTTAATAGAGGCATTTGCTATTTTTGCCTTTTTAGAAACAGGAGTTTTTTTATTCTCGGCGGCAACAACTGCGGTGCCTGCTACTGATTTTGTTATTTTTTTTGTTTTATTCATTTTCACTTTCTCTTTTACAACGCCCTCAAGTTTGGGAGTTTTGTTGAGAGATTTCGGCTGAGGTTTCTGTACTCGCACCATGATTAAAATCTATTTAACAAATTTAATAGAAACTCAAACACACGAGACTACACGTGCCAATACAAGTTATCGCGCCGCGTAATGTTATCGCTATCGACCAACTATTGGCCAACACTGTTTAAATCTTATCGATTAAAGTGTTGGACAACGCTGTACGAGCGCGTGTTTTCAAAAACCAGTAAAATTCTATTTTAAAATGTAACTTCCGCTAATCACATACTTTAAGTAGAATAATACGCTTGACTATTTTTAAAGATACTGGTAGTTTATTTACAGAACCGACTAGGTTTGTGCTAAAAATAACTTAATGACATTGCACGCGTGTCTAATAGAGCGCATAGCCAATCAAACGTCCCAGAGCGAACCCCAAACATACCATACATGCACACTCAACACACAAATTGTCCTGGCCAGCGCATGGCAGCTCCCATGGTGCTTCAAATTAAATAATTCTTATGAAACTGCTGGGGGATGTGCTGACGACACGTGATGGAACCTACGCGCCAGCTGTGCCTTGAACCAATGGCCAAAAATGGTTTGCGAATATAATTAGTATTTATTAAAGAACCTAATATGTACAGTTACAATTTCAGTTTCTTGGCATTTCCCTTCGAAATCTCTTTTTTGGGACGTTTGCTGCCAAGTGTAGCTGAAGCGGATGAAGACGTTGTGTCCTGCAGCTTGTTAAAGAAAGCCTTGGAGGATTTCAATGAGCCTTGATCATTGCTGGTTGTAATCTGAAATGCAAGAGAAAATGATTTATTGATATGCTACTGATGAAAATCAATTTAACATTTTAACTAACCTTTTGCACATTACGGTTCTTAGTGATAGTTTTAAGCAGCTTCGCATTTGCCTCCCGCTGAGTGGGTGCCTTTCCCAGCTTGGCCCGCTCCAGTTCACGCGTTTCTAGCGCTGCATGAATTGCCCGTTGCTTCTGCTTCTTTTTGCGACGTTCACGGTTTTTATCAGTACGCGTTCGTTCTGTTTTACCCAATAGTGCATTCTTTGGACCGCGATACACCTCTTCTGGAGCTAACAGTTTGGCATCACTGACTGCCACGGGAGCGACTTCTTCCATACTGATGGCAGGTGTATTCGTGACAATTTTGATCTCGGGTGCCACCGGTTTGGGTGTAAAATGGAAATTGGAAAGCGCATCAAGCTTAAGGAAAAGTGTGTGCATGGCACGTTTAATTTCTTGGTGCTCTTTTAGTTCTGGGACAATGCTATCATCATCGGCATTCGGATTCATTTTATCTAATTCCTGCTGGTACTGTTTTTCATAGATCTGCGCTAGCGATTCCTTAGACTTTTCCTGATCCAGTACCAACTGTTTGCGATATTCCTGAGGCGTATGCGTAGGTCTCACAGTACGCACGACATCATCCCAGGCCTTGTCCCGAATACGTTGCTTTATTAAGTCCTCGATGGTTTCATTCTGCTCTTCGGTAATAGCTGGTGCAGGTCGTACTGTTGATTCAAACTCTAGTATCTCCTCCAGTAGCGAGTTTTGTGGGCGATTTACTGCCTGAACTTCACCCTTAAGTTGCCAAGGCTTCTCTCCCAGCACCACATCTTCGTAATCTCTTATACGCTGCAACAGACGAGATTCACGCATCTCATTGGAAGATTGTTCTGCTTGCTTTTTCCCTCGCTCACTTGAATCTGCATCATCGTCGTCAGCACTTCTATCGTCGCCTTGATCAAATTCTGAATCTGAGTCACTAGCAGGTTGCATTCCATCTTGAGCCACGAATCCACCCTCCAGTTTTTCCCCATCCAGTTTATCTCCCTCAGCATCTTCATCTTCATCCGTCAGTTCTTCATTGCCATCTTCGTCAACGTTTTTCTCTTGTTCACTGTCAGTATCATTGAAGAAATCCTTTTCTTTCCCATTTCGTTTTTGCGCCTCCATTTCAAGCTCATCATCCATATCGAAGAAGTCAGCATAATTTACATTAACACGTTCTTCATCGTCGTCCGATTCGTCACCCACGCCAAAATCTTGAGCGAAATAGTCAATGTCATCCGCATCGTCTTCACGTTTTTTACCTTGATTTTTACGCATTTCCTTAGCATCTTCTTGTTCTAAAAACTGTTTCATCTCATCCAGTTTAAAGAATGTATCATCAACTATAGATTTTTTGACTTTTTTCATTTTAACCTGCATGGAATTTGTTGATTTTTTCGATCGTGTCGAATTCTTCTCACGGGCTTCATCTAGTTCCGACTGCACCTCAGAACCGGAATCCGAATCCTTGTCTTTATCTTCATGCTCCTCCTCTTCAGCTTCACTCTCTTCCTCATCAACCTCAATGCCCAAATTCTGTTCATTCATTGCTGAAAGTTGAGCAGTTTGCTTTATAAACTGCGCCATAACAATGTCGTTCCGCATCTCCAGCTGCTGCCAAATTTGCTCCTCGTCCATTTGCTCGAGTACAATCTCAGGCAACACGTCCTTTTTGTTATCTGCATCGTTGCTGATTGTTACAGCATACGTCTGCTGTATCAACCGATAAATAGCATCGACCTGTTCAGGCTGTGGCCTACAACAAAATTAAATGTTAGATCGTTTGAAGCAAACACGTGCACTACTCAATGGGAACAACAACAAACTTTAGAAAGCGATCTGCATGCTTCACCAGCTGCTTGAAATTGTCATCGATTTTCTTATAACTATTAATATTCGTGGCTCGTTTTTTGGACACCAAATTTCCCTCCATTTTGTAATATTTTGGAATTTTTGGATAAACGAATATAAATACAACGTTCCTTAAAAACCAAACAAACGAAAATCAACTCAATCGAACATGTGGAACGAACTAGTTCGATATCGATATGTCACATTTGACGATATCAATTGCATTGTACTCGATAACGTCTCGCGAAGAATATCCGATAGGCAAGCAGCTGTTGAAAAAGCCGCAGCACTCACATTCTTCTAAAATATTATGTTAGTTGTTTTCGTTAAATTGTCAACCTGAAGGGATCAATCGGAACTTGCAGTAATGATTATGGATTTCAATTACTACAAGGTGCTTCTTATAGGCGGAGCAGTGCGCTTATACTTCAGTCACACATCATTGGCTTCTCTAATGGGAAACAGGGTGGAATTTGCCACTCCTTTGAACTCCTTCAAGCGCAGTAAGAATGCATTTGAATTGATTTGCATTTACGTGTCGATTTATGTGCACGAAGCATGTTCCCTTTATTAAAATTCTTTACAATTTTCAGTGCAAGAGGGTGTGTTTTTGCTGCAGCAAGGTATTGATCCTTACAGTGGAGACCTGGTACACGAAACGCCGGTGGTTCTCAAGGCTCTATCCGGAATTCTAATAAATTATTCTGCATTTATACCACTTCTATACATACTTTTTGATTTGTGCACTGCAAGTCTGCTGTATGTGATGAGCCGCCGTTTCGTCGAGCAAAAGATGCGAGAACAGAAACTGGAGCAGAAAAGTTATGCCAAAGATACAGAGGAGCTGCAGTACAGTAGCACTGATAAAACACACATATCGAAAATGATACTCATGGCCTATCTATTCAACCCTTTGATCATCATGAACTGCATTGGTCTGACCTCCACGGTAATAACCAACTTCCTATTGGCCGCATTACTGTATGCGATGATCCATCGAAAGTTGCTTGTGTGCCTCGTTGTGCTGGCTTTCGAATCCTTAAGGAACTTGTATCCCGTTGTGCTCATTGCGCCGATACTGCTGCTATTCGCAAATCGTTCCTATAGTCGGGGAGCCGCCATATTCCTGCTTTTTGCGCTTTGCTGTTTAGCCGTGGCTGGCGCAAACTTTCTGGTCATGAATAGCTGGAATTTCTTGGATGGCACATTGGGCTTTATGTAAGTCATCGATGTTGAAAATTGTTCTGTTTAAAAACCTTAATATGCATTACTTGTTTTAGCTTTCATTTTCGTGATCTGCAGCCAAATATTGGATTGTTTTGGTATTTCTTTACCGAGATGTTTGAGCATTTCCGTGCCATGTTCTTAATTACATTCCAACTGAACGCCACCATCCTCTACTTGGTACCACTTTCCATTAAGCTGCGTAAGGAGCCAATGTTGTTGGCCACTGTCCTAATTGCTCTGATGTCAGTATTCCGCGCCTATCCCAGCCTGGGCGATGTTGGTTTCTATTTGACCTTATTGCCTCTTTGGCGTCGCTGTTGGAAATGTAAGTGCAGCAAACATTCGTAATTAATGGACTAATATATATTACTATGACACATTACTTTAGATATGACACATGGCTTTGTGGTGTTCACGTTCTTCTTGATCACACTGTCGATGATGGGAGCGCTGTGGCACCTGTGGATCTATGCCGGATCAGCGAATGCAAACTTTTATTTCGGAGCAACGCTAGCTTTCTGTACCGGTCAAATATTTCTAATTACCGATTTACTCTTCGCGTTCGTGAAGAGGGAATTTTGTCTTTTTAATGGACAAAAGATCATGATTGAGGGCGAAGAAGCGCGCATACTCTTAGAATAGACAACAATTGAAACAAAAACAACATCCAAAATAAAGTCTACATTTTATTCAACATAACTCCTCGTAATCGTTCGATTACTGCCTGGACATTCCTGTCTTAGTTTTCCGATTTAGGAACTTGTACAGATACAGTATACGTTTCTCCATATCCCTCCATTTCGATGGTCGGGCAATGGGATACTTGGTTTTCTCTAACAGACGACGCTTGCGCAGCAGTACTTGATATTCATTGCCAGAAACGCCGCGTAGCCATGACGGCACCGAATAGAGCACACGCGTCGGGTGTAGCCGATCGTTCCCCAGAATGTCTATATAGTCGTTTTGGCCAAAGAGCGCACGTTTCTCCGACCATGCATTCTTAGGCCGATACACGGGCATAGGCAGCTTGTGTCCATTATCCAAGTGCGGCAGCAAACCACTTTGGAAAATCTTCTCCTTATAGCCATATCGTCGGACTGTCGGACCGCGTGCCCGGCGCTCAGCATGCGACAGTTGCCGCACCGTCGTGGAACAGTTTGTTAATGGGTGAAACTTTGGCTTGGTCGCAACCATTGCGGTGTTGCATAGTTTTTGAAATGTGCGGCTGAGCCAAGACATTGAAGCGTTTCACTTGTTTTTTTTTTTGTGTTTTAATTTATGATTAGGTAA
Organism: Sphaerogastrella javana; assembly: GCA_037040025.1. Taxonomy (NCBI): domain Eukaryota; kingdom Metazoa; phylum Arthropoda; class Insecta; order Diptera; family Drosophilidae; genus Sphaerogastrella; species Sphaerogastrella javana. The sequence goes on along the minus strand of JBANCZ010002284.1, from coordinate 6,119 downwards.
TTGTAAATAGAAAACGAGCGACCCTATATTACTCTTATTGTGAACAGCTGTTGTTAAGGTGTTATCGATTTGTTCATCATCGAACCATTTGAAGCGCAATATAAACAGCAAAACATTGAACTAAAAACAAGTTCAATTATCGATATCAGAATCGTACATACCAACGCAAAAAGAATAATGTGCTTTTATTGTAAAAAAAAAAACGTTCATTACAATTAAATTTATTTTTATTTCCACCAACTGATGGGGCTGTAATTCAACTTTGGATTAGATTTCGTTCCAAAACACCGGTAGTTCCGAAACGTCACTATCGCAAATATCGAAATCGTGTAAAAACTTTCTGGCAACGCTGCATGCTTTACACCAGAACATATGAGTCGGGCACCCGGTAGGTAAACAAGCAGAGACCTTGTTTTGTCCTTAACTAAAGTGTAAATGTTTAGAATGGATGCACCAAACATAATGAATTCTGAGAAGGAGGCATTGCGTAAAGAGATTGCTGAACTGCACGTGCTGCTCAATACAAAAAAGCAAGCATTGCACAAGTTGCAAGTAGTCACATCTGAGGCAGACGAACCGAAGGAACTACATGCCAAACTGAATAACAATGATATCGCTCGATACAGTCGCCAACTGATCTTACCTGACTTCGGAATCAGCGGCCAGCTTAAGCTTAAGAACAGCTTTGTACTCATTGTCGGTATGGGCGGATTGGGTTGTCCTGCAGCCCAGTATCTGGCTGGTGCGGGTTGCGGCCATCTGGGATTGGTGGATTACGATGAAGTGGAGAAAACGAATTTGCATCGACAGACATTGCATACGACTGCACGTTGTGGCATGTCGAAAGCGGAGTCTGCACGCATCGCGCTGCTGGAACTGAATCCACATTGCGAGATCAAGTGCTACTGGCGCCTGCTGAACAGATTCAATGCTCTTCACGTAATTCGCTCCTACGACCTAGTGCTGGACTGCACGGACAATGTAGCAACTCGTTATTTGTTGAACGATGCCTGCGTGATGCTTCATAAGCCGTTGGTATCGGGCAGTGCCCTTAAGCTGGATGGTCAGCTGACCGTGTATAATTATGGAGTTCAGGGACCATGTTATCGCTGCATTTATCCAGTTCCGCCTCCACCGGAAGCAGTTACTAACTGTGGTGACGGCGGCGTTCTGGGTGCTATCACGGGCACCATAGGAGCAATGCAGGCCCTGGAAGCCATTAAAATAATTGTCGGCATGGGCGACGTATTGGCCGGCAGGTTGTTAATCTTTGATGGAGCTAGCTGTCAATTCCGCAACATCCGAATACGAAGCAAACGTCCCAATTGTCATGTCTGCTCTTCCCAACCGTTAATCACGGAATTAATCGACTATGAGCTATTCTGTGGCATGCATGCCAATGATAAAGACAATCCGCTTCAACTGCTCGAACCAGATCAACGTATCAATGTGAGGGAGTATCAGAAATTAATACAACCAAAGGACCATCTACTTATTGATGTCCGTGCACCGGCTGAATTTGAAATTTGTCAGCTACCAGAATCTGTAAATGTGCCACTAGCCCAGATCCTAGACGATGGCTATCTCCAGCGATTTCCAGAACAATTGGAGAACAAGGAGTTTCCTATTTTGGTAGTTTGTCGCCGCGGCAACGATTCCCAGATAGCCGTTCAGCATATGAGAAATCGTTTTCCAGATCATTCCATACGAGACTTAATTGGCGGATTGCACGCCTGGACCAACAATGTAGACAAAAACTTTCCTATTTACTAAACTTATCCAATTGAGTAATACTCTAAAAACGAATCGATAATACAATGCTTTCCATGGTCCCATGCTTTACATAAATACTGTGACTGAAATGAAAGTTTTAATCCACAAAGTGAAAGTTTTCCTGTACTTTTTAAAGAAGATATGAATATTTATGGTATATTTATAATAATTTCAAATTTTTTTACTATGTATTAAATGAAAATGAAAAACCCGCAAAATAACTAATTGGAATTATTTGGCATTTACCCCTTCCCATCTGAAGGATCTATTGAATCATGCATTCCCAGTTATTACGTTTTTAATAAGAATACAATGGGATATTTGTTTGGCATTCACAAACTTGCCTTTTGTGTTTAATGTTTATATTTCTAAGTTCATTAAAAACTTCAATTAAATACAATAGCTCTTTCAGTTAATTAGCTGGATTTAAATATATATATGTTGTATATGTAAGATATTTACGCGAAAAAATTACTTTATAGTAATTGCAGCAAACAGATTTCGGACTCCGGACAGAGATAAAATCCTTGCGTGTCGTAATCGCCATATACGTATGGTATATACTGACTGTTGCCTGTTCTTGTTGTTGTTGTTGTTCATTTGTTGATCTTATTCATGTTGTTGACGATGATGATGTTGTTGTTGTTGTTGTTGATGCGCGCTGTAAAAAGCTACATTTGGGAAAGAAATGAAATGAAGTTATGTATATATATATGTATATATATAAATATATATGTAGGTAAGTATTATATAAGACAGCAAAGAGAAAAAAGGAAAAAAGAAATTCAATTTTCATTGTTAATCCGCCTTGCTCTTATTTGAGCAGTCGTTTGGGGAAAACATTCAATTTGAAGACGAAATTCATACTTCAAATCGAACATTTTCGCCTTGAACATAATCAGAGTATGCAAATATAGAATCATAAATGATTCATTCATTCATCCGTCGCTCGATGAAGCACTTCTTGTAATGAAGTTGTTATTTCTCTTGCTGTTTTTTTTTTTTTTTTTTTTTTTTTTTTTGTTTGCTCTAAAATTGGTTTTCGTGGTGACACTTCATAACTTTTTTCATTTTCTTCTGTTTTTTTTTTTTTTTTTTTTTTTTTGTTTATTATTTGTTGGTTGTTTATTTAGTTACTGCCTAGTAACGCCGTCGCTCTCGATCGCGACTGCGTGAACGCCGCCGTTCAGTGGAGCGATTGCGACGCGAATCGCGTTGACGATCTCGATCCTTTTCGCGCTCGCGCTCCTTCAAGCGATCTTCTCGCTCTTTCATTCGCTGTTTGTGCTCCTCTATACGCTTTTGGCGGAAGGCCTCTTTTTCGGCGATCTATTTCAAATATGAATATTAGTCAATCAATGCTATCAAATTGACCTGGAATAGCCATTATTATTATAATGTCGTTGACTTACAGCTTCCGGCGTTAAGGGTAGCCAATAAATGCACGGCGTACCCTTGGTTTTACGAAATAGATCATCTAGTAGTCTGATTGGTGGTTCATTCTCCTTCTTTCTTGCTTTCAGCGCTATAAACATAGAATTAGACATGTGCATACAAAAAGTCATAACTATTTACCTGGTGATCCACTTCTACTTCTGCCACGACCATGATGATCACTACGATCTCTTTCACGATCACGTCCTCCACGATCACGCTCCTTTGAACGTTTACGTTCCTGTCCGCTCCGCTCAGAATCCTCGCCCGCTTTAACGCGCTCCGTATCGCGCAAGCGAGAATCTACACGCTCCTTGCTATTCCCTCGTCGCCTTTCATTGCTTGATTTATCGCGATCACCAGGTTCCTTCTTTCCTACATCCCATTCTCGCACTGGACGAGCCGGCTATATGAAAAATTCAAAATATTCATAAATCTAATTTTGTTGAATTTGAATTTATAGAGCAACCTTTTTATCGCTGGCATCTAAGCGTGACCAGGCATTGCCCGACTGCTGATTATCCCTAGTATTGTCCTGCGGGTATTTGGGCGCATCATTCTTAGTTGATTGTATAGCACGATCCATATCAGTGCGGCTGCCAAAGTCGACATTTAAGCATTTGGGATTCGAAACAGGCCATCGAACTCCATGCAGAGCATGACGCGTTTCAATTGCTTCACTATAGTAACGAAATAAGTTTTACAATATTAAAGGGAGATCGCGATTCAGGTCTACTTACTCTTCTGTGGCATATGCGACATAGCACTTGGACTTGATGCGATCGATCCAAAAACCGTCCTCCTCAACAATTTTTCCAGTACGAGCCAGTAAGCCCTTTAATTGGAGCACCGTAAATGGACGTACCAGATTGGTTATATAAAGCACATGGCTGGCACGATTTCGAGCAGGACTGGGCGATCGTGCAACCGGAACAGTATTAGGGGCAGGTTCTACAGCTGATTTATTTGTTATAGTTGTTGATTCCTTATCATTTGGTTTTGAATGAGTTTTCTGCTGTGCTTTCTGATGCTCCTTATCGCTTTGATTCTCATCATCTCGATCCTTTGTGTCACGCAATTCGGGTGTTACAGAGCGTTCGTCTGTTTCGTGATCAGTGGAGACAAGGCCTTCCTCCTCCGATGATGACTCCATTTGTACATCGCTGAGCGGCACAGGATTAACCACATCCGCTATGATGTTCTTCAACGAATCCGACGATATAGCTAGCACTGGAGGAGCACGATCGGCCACCTTTTTGCTTAGCCATTTACGTTTACGTACGGATCGATGAAGCGCAACAACGGATTCGTTGGCCACTTCCTCATTTTGCTTGTCCAAATCATTATCCACTTCCTTTTCCTTTTGCTTGGTCTCCACACTCTTGATCTCTGGCTGATCTAACGATGGCTTCTCCGAGATAGACACATGGTCGTGCTCATCAGCTTTAAGTGACTTGCTCTCCGATTTTGGCTTCTCCCTCGGTTGCTCCAACTTTGTAACGTCCTCTGTTTGAATGTCTAATACATCGCATGATGTTTTTAGTTGTTCATCCTTATCTGCTGTAAAGCTGAAAGATGAAGCAACTTTTACCTCTTCTACCTTCTCTTTGCGCTTCCCTGTGTCCTTCTTGCCTCTTCTGTGGTTGTCATCATCGTCTTCATCATCTTTGTTCTGGTCCACGGACTTTTCGGCTGCTACTTCTTCCTTTTCCTCGTCTTTCCGTTCTTCTGAATTGCCTTCTGCTTCTGCATCTGCTTCTGCGACCATATTTCTTGGAATCTCCAGGTTTTGCGCTTTATCGAGCTGAGTTTCGTTCGACAACGGCTTTTCATTATCGACGCTTTTGCTTTTGTTGCCTCTCACTTCTGTATCATTTCCATTTTCTACTTCCGGTACCTCTGGTATTGTTTCCACTTTACGTTCGATACTCTTATCCCGTTGATTGCTGCTGCTGCTGTTCCGTTTTTTAGGTGTCGTTCGTGAGCTGCGACTCTTGCGTACTGGAGATGTAACTTCCTTTGCAGCACGTTCCTCGCTTGAGGCCCGCTGTTCCTCCTTTTGTGGTTCTTCATTGATTTCTTCGATTATAGGGGGCGCCTTGGCTTCTTCCTCTCTCTTCTCTTTTTCAACATGCAGAGTTTCATCCTCGGTTTTTTCATTTTCCGATACCTTGCATGATCGCCGGCTACGTCGTGCCGGTATTGGCGCAGGCGATGCGGATTTTTTCCTCTCACTACGACGTCTCATAGCTGTGAAAAAACGTTGCCGCAGCCGTACACCAGATTCACTAATTAAAAAAACAGTGAACAATAAACTCTATTCCGCTTGGTTTACGCACAATTAATGTTTACAATTTTTGCAGTTGCACACAATTATCACTTCAATTCGCAGCGTGTAACCTTTCTATTTAGCGGAAAAGAAAATTGTGTTACCAGAAAAAAAGCGTCAATCCGCCATCAATATGTAGGGTTGCTTTTCTGCGATAATCAAAGTTATCGCTTATTGTATTTGCGCTCGTCAAGCTATCGATAAATATGAAAACTCGAAAATAATGCGAGATTTAATAACAAAATTTGCCGCTTGGAGCGCCACACTTAAATCGTCAGTGCTCATATATAATATATAAAAGACGCTTATGTACTAATGTTGTTTAGTAATACTACTACAACTATGATTTTATTAAATATTTTACGCAAAACGTAAATTCTGCGAAGCTGCTGATTAACAATTTCAAATTAATCTTCACTCATTTAGGAATACTTCAATTCGAATATAAATAAATTCAAATTTAAATATTATTTGTTATTGTATACAAACGACATTTTTATATGGAAGAGCTACTTTAGATATATAAACTCCACCTATTGCTCCCATAGCAACTAAAAAACTATCGATACTATCGATAATATGC